>JAHZNE010006373.1:0-56660 GCA_027744055.1 Callyntrura sp. NNG-2020
ATTGTATTACAATAAGGGTAATTCACAATAAGTATTGCTCCCTGAAGGGTTAAAAGCAACATCATATTAACTTGTTTGCTGTACAACTGTGTTGATTTTTAAGGGAAGCACTGACTGCAAATCTCTTTGACCATGCGTGTCTATGATATGATCAAGTTAAAGTTTTATTTTTTACCCCCGTTGTACTGCATACTAAAATAGGGTTGATATCTAGACAAACTATATGAACCCCTGAAAATAATGAGAATTCCTATTTATTCTAGGACTGCTTTCATTTCCATTTGAACTTTGACTCTTTCTGGTGTCTATAGATGGGTTCGTGTTAATGGATTAGCTTCAATCTCAGGATAGGTATTATGCACAATTCCCCCAAATGTGATCTTTGACAATTACAAGCAATTCATGTTCATGTTGTTCCATGGTCCACAAATGGTAGGTTTATCGTATTAATTGGGGTGTCCCACGATCAATTAAAAAACAAAATTATCACTGCCATTTCCTTTTTGAAATATAAATACCAGACGACCGGACAACATCAAGACAATAAGTGACTTTGTCCTAGCGTATAAAGTTGACACTTTGTGTATGTTTGTTTTTCTTGCCTCTTTCTTCTTACAAAAGCGCTGAAAACTTTTGTATACATGAACTTTGAACCTTTTATGACTTGGCAAAGCGAACCATGTTTACATGCGAAACTGTAATAATAATCATATATACTCCTACAATATTGTTAAGAGAAAATCAAATCGCTGCAGCTTACACAAATGCATGACATACACGCGTATAATATGAAGTACCTTACAAATTTAGCAAGTAGCAAGCAAATTCATGTAGCAAGTTTTACAAAAATGTTGATGTGGCACAAAAGTACGTTCCAACAGGAAAGGAACTGATAACATTTACAACATAAAACTTCAAATAACAAAGGCAAGTCAATAAAGTCCTATACTACAGTTCTTATAGGAGCACATAAATTGTAAACTTGACGGTGTCCTGAAAAACTTTGCACATTTCACAATCCACAAACGTCCAGAGCGGTCTAGCATCGCATTGCGGTATAATAGGCTTAATTTTAAAATTTGCGAGTTTATAGAATTACTAGCACTCACACTCATTTTGCATGAAGCAATATATAATGTGGTTTTGTCGTTTCTTCAACTTGTATTTTTCTACAATCTACTTCAAGATGTGTGTTTACTATTTACCCATTACCCCTTTCTTTATCTTTGTTTCACTTTCATAATAATTACCTACATTATGCCCCCCGAGGTGCATGTTTTGCTGAGAACAATTTACATTGGCAAGGTCGCATTAACAGTAGAACATGAGGGTACAGCCCAATGCATTTTAATTTGTTGGTTTATTACAAAGATAATTGCTTCCAGAGAAAATTCATGTGGGACTTGTTAAGAGAAGTTGTTAATTTAAAAACATATCCGCATAATTAAAATCTTTGTAGCTGGAGTAGGTCGTGTATTCCTGGCATATTGCAATACCTTAACCTTACATTTTTAATAAAATGTCCGTCTCAATTCATTCTTTGTTGACAATGCAATGCACTTGATACAAGCTTACAAGTAGCAAATAAAGGTTTTTTTATAAACAGAGACCCCGCATGCCAATAACATCATATTATCTCAACAGTGCCAAGAGGAAAAGCTGTATCAAATGTTCGATTCCAACCCATATGAATTATACAATAGGTAACACAAACAAGCTGAAGTTGCTAAGTTTACTTCCATTTCAAGTTTTCCACAGGACAACGCCCAATATACGTACGACGATCCTCCGAGAAGTAAAAGCGGCTCAAGTGATCTAATTGACTCCATTCTGGTCTGGCACATCTGAATTAACTTTCCAAATATGACTGTACGTAGCGTATTTTGGTATGTAGCACTGCTGTTCTGCACCGCTAGGTAGTGGTGTTTCCGGTCGCGATCGTGAAGTTGCATAATGGGATGACATATCACCATTTCCTTTACCATCATCCTCTTTATCAAATACTGCTGCACTTACGTATATGGGGAGTGCTGTACGCAATATTGAATATGGGCAAATTAGAAATGGAAAGCGAGCATCAAAAATGAAACATTGTAATACATACATTTAATTGAAATGATGATGACTCTTATGTCAATGTTTTTACTCACGCATGTTAGGATATTGTGAAATCAATGCTGGAGGCAAAGGAAAAGGCGAGGTTGATGAAGCAAGTTTTGTTTCCGGAGGAGCGCTCTCTGTGGCAAGTGTATTAGGAGAATGCAAATCTGCAAAGAATTCTGTGTAGGGGATACTTCCAATCACAATGGGTAGCTTCTTCTTGAGATCAATACTACTTGGAATATCAAGTTTGAACTGAAATTACATAAATTGTACGTAAATAGAAAGTAAAAGTAAAATATGCGTAAATACCAAAAATACAGCCAACATTAGTTTATGAATGTTATTATTGGAAACATGTAAACTGCGTACCTTTAGTAAGTAACTTAATTCAATGATTTTAGCACCACCAAGGTTAGTGGGGGGAACTGAGGGAATTTGAATTTTTTCGCTCCATGTTTCATTTTTGAAAGGTTGTACCAGCGGTCCTCGTATTTTAAACATTTCTTCACTTACACCCTTGGATCTTCCTTGGGCGCGGTAGTTCAATTCCTTCAACGATACCCAATTTTTTTTACATTAAGCACATGATACATCAGTCGTAATTAGCCATAAAATTGAATATTTTATGATGATAATGCACTTTGGTCTTTACGTTAAAAGGTTTTGTGTTTTGTACCATCTATTTTTATGAATATGTGGAGGAGAAAACGTACTAGCGAGTGCATAAAGGAAGGAAAGCACAGATAGCAAGTCTAAAGATGTCTTATTATGTCTTACTCTTATAAAATACACCACAATGGCAGATACTGGCCGAGAGCTGGAATTTGAAGAGTGAACCGAAAACTTGATGAATTCGCCTGGAACATAGGCAGTTCGTGGTAGTTCAACCCTCATGGAGATGGGACCCTCTTTCCAGCAAAGACACAGGATCGATTTTTCTTTTACAACTTCTCTAGGCTCCAAGTAGACTCGCTGCTGATTCAGGTCAACCAGGGCATTTACAGTGAATAATATTTTGGTGTTATAGTCAAACTTCCAAGATCTTTTTACAACTGCCTCAATGCCATAACGAACATGACCAAACGGACCCTCAAATGAGGATGGTAAATTATCGGGTAATTTAAAAGAGAATGGGTATTCATGTTCGCCCTCGGGGATAGTTATGTCGGAATTTTTGTCTGTGATTTCAAAATAAGAATCAATAAAAAAAGTAGCCAGGCGGTTCTTAATGTCACAAGTAGTTAATGTTTCCGATCTATTCGTTTTAAATTGCTTTTCTTTACCGTCACCAAGTAGGGTAATTTTCGAGTGGAAATATGATTCCTTTTCGTGAAACCCTTTGGATCCGCTTTGCCCTTGAGACTCTTGCCAGTCAACCTCTGCCTCCCCATTAAACTTTATCTTTAATCCTAAGTTAAATAAATTGAGTGTTTAAATGTCACAAATTGAAAAGTTTTTGAGTGAACAACAGTATCAGGCAATCTCAAATCGCCCCAATATCAAAAGCACATAGTCTCGTATTTACTGTCAGCTACGACGTTTTCGTACTTACCTTGTGTACTTTTTTCCTGGTTCAAACCAAGAATAACTTTCCCGGACACGTCTTGTCCAGGAAAATATGAAGCTTCTGGATTGTCTAGAATTATAGCAAACTTTGTCGGAGCCATGTCGCACCCCCACTGAAGTATTTTTATTTATTTGTAAATTTAAAAAGTGTGTTTTTGGCTTGTTTTTCGAATTTAACTATTTACTTGTCCCCTACTTTTCACTCTACTGGGACGGATACAAAACACCAAGAAACGTATTACCTTTCTATGCATTTCAGAAAGAAAGAGCTTGTTTACATTCACAACAGAACAGAGTCTCGAGATACTCCACCAAATCTGAGAAGCGTTTAGGGCTGACTAATCCTGTGGTGAAAATCCGAGTTTGTTTTATTCTTTAAAAATCTCTCCGCTTTCATGCTCAACAGCACGAAACCGAACCGAGAAACAACTTACTTATGCATCATGTAATGTCCACTGTAGTAACTCGATTTATAGGTAATGCGTGAAGTTGTGTGCAACTTCACACGTTTTGGCAAAATCCACCATCAGCCCAGCCACCCTCTGCTCCTGCTGTGCCCTCCATTCAACAGGAGTAAAAGCGCTGAATGGTGCAACATTGCAAAAGTTACATTTTTATCTGCCCATTTTACACGATATCGCATTTCCTGGTGCAATAAGATAAAATAGTCAAGGTGAAAGTTTCCCTTGCCACTGGAAAGAAAAAGAAAAGTCATTTTCTTGATAGTGTAGTTTTCTTCCACTATTACACTAAAAGCAAAATGGTTCAAAAGAATACACGGGTTCTGTTTGCTTTTTTACAAGTATTTTCCGCATTTCATTGTTTATTTATTTTCATGGAATGGTGAATTGTACAAGGTGCATTACATATTCTTATTGTTAGTTTGCGTATACAAGTATCTTTTTAAACTGTGGATATGCTGCGCGCAGATCAACAGTAGTAGTCGGTTAATTGTATCCAAATTCCGAAAGTTCGTAGGGTCACATTACTTTGTACTGGGCTAAATTTCCTCATTTCGCAAAAGATCCTAAGTAGGAGACATAATAAAATATATGTTTTATGGTTACGCTTTACGTGATAGCCATGCAGCAACAGTTCGACCATTAACAAAGAAATGACATACCAGAATGAATCCAAATGCTAAAATGAGCGTTTTGTCCCGAACATGTAACAGTTCCGACGTATCAAACTCTAACGTAACCGATCTTCCTGCTTGTGTTAAATTTGCCACCGGTCTCCCGTCGTTTGAGATAACCTGACAATGTCCACCAAGTGGCACAACTGTTCATGATTTATTACTGGTTTGCTGTCAACTGTAATATTTATTTGTAGCGTGGAGCTTTCTTGCTCCTCGCTTGTTGAGCACAAGGTCTTACCTCGTATTTTCTCTTGTAGTCAAAGCTTTTAATTCCGGACGTTTTCGGAGGTCCAATACTGAACAAATGTCCCCCGTCCCAATTTAATATTTCATACCGAGGGGAATCCATAAAGCTCCAGATTCTTGATATGGTACCTATACCTAATTTTGTTGAAGATACAACACAAAATTTCTGAAATTAAAATTTTCAAATCAGTTGGGTTATCATCGGGTATTCTTTAAATAATGTAAAGACAAAACTAATGCAATATTGTGTTTCATTTCTGTTTTCGAGGCTCTACCATTTGTATTGTCAAGTATCCCGTCCTCTCCTCATATTCCACAGCAAATAGTAGCTGATCTTGTGAATCGTATACCAGCATATCTTCATAGTCATTAATCCAGCATCCGCTGTCTTGATGTGCAGTAAGTAGCAACTCCGCAGTGCCTTGGTCGTGAACACGGTACTGGCGTGAAGTATTACAACAGATTCCTAAGGGATCAAAAAGCCGAAAAACGTTATTTTTAAGTAATATTTTCGTGTTAGCTTTGGAAATGTAAGTAGTAGATGTACCAGTTACTTTTCTTGTATCGATCTATCCGAATAGTCGTTATTGGAGAAACGATGCTCAGCTCCGACAAACTGCTTAAACTGCGCATAGAATCCGTCAGTGAGGTTGATGTAGATGACTTTATTAAAGCTGAAATTAACACGATCATGTTAGTTCATGCTCACGAAACAACCCTCCAATTCACTGCATTTACTCTACCATTTCCTACAACTTATGTGAGCAAGTCGTAATACACACGGATAACTCTTTAAATACATTTTTCATTAAACTTATTTCACTCTTATCAACAGATGTGATAAACATATAGCTTCGCTTAAACGTAAACTAAGAAACGTTATTAATCTTCGATTAATGTCCATTTAGTTCAAGATCAAGTAGGTTGTGGCTTTTACCTGTACGTTCCGTAGCAGACACGGGCTGGCTTTGGATAGCGATGGACGGCATAATTGGGTTGTGCACAAACAATTTTACTTTAATGTTTTTCCTTCTAGCAAGTTGCTACTTTATCTTTGTACAAGTAACGAAAATGTTCTACTGTTGCATTCTCCATTCAAAAGTGGATTCACGAAGACAGGCTTGCTAGTGAAGTGACCTTAAAGTGAAGGCTAAAACCATGCTACAGCTACACATTAAGATACTGCAACTTTTTGTGACAAAACTTGATCCTAGAAATGATGCGATCTCCGTATACGTAAAAACAAATATTTACGCTGCTAGTAGGCAATGTATATATACAAATAATTAGCTAATTATAATATAATTATTGTGTTATTGTTGTACCGAATATGTTTTACGGAGTTCTGTAAATTTTACTGATCTGTAGATGTAGATATTAGATATTCAATCCAGACTGTGTGTTACATTTTTGTGAGTATTATTGTGGGCGCATGACTTGCATCTTCTTGTAAATAGGCACTTTGCTTATACATAGCCTGCTAACCTAACTCATAAGTGGTACATCTACAGCAAACATAAACACAATACAACGCTCGTCACAGCAAATCAGGAAGATAAAGATAAATTCGTATGAGGTCGTGAGTGAGGGCGTGAGGTTGTGGTAGTGTGGTCTCCCGGTTGTTTTTAATTTTTATATTAAATGATTTACTGATTAGATTAAAGCAACTTGTTTTTAAGTATCAAAACCGCAAATCGTTAGCACGTCGTAGGGACTTACTTGACCCAGAAGTTTTATCTATCAATCATTAAATAATTATTTCTGAGATACAAGATACAATATGCTGTCTCTGCAGTGTAGCTCGCTGAAATATTACACGTAACAAATGCAATACAATAAACATACAACCGTATTTGTAAAGTTTCATGCATTTTTCTTGCTGACATGTCATGTATTTATATTTATGACTTCATTCATCCATTCCACAGTGCATATTCATACTCGTAAAATTTAACATGATGGATGGTAGGTAAAAAACCGTGTCATTTATTTGACTCGCTGTTGTAAGCTGTACGTCATTATTTGCCGTTTGCCATATATTTGTAAATAACAACATCGATGTTCAAAGACAACCACAAAAACGAAAAAATTCAAGTTACGGGATATGGAATATATAATCAGGTTTGAAGTATTATCATGACGGTACGATATATATATGTAGCAAGCACAAACACAAACGCCGGTATATTCAGATTCAGATATGTTAACTGTTAGCGAGTACAGTATAATATTATGCAACATCGTATTAACATCGTATCCAATGTAATGTAGGGCTGCGAAACTTACTTGGTAGATGCATAATAATAAGCCACGTTTATTTGTTATTTGTTGTGTACATGGACCAAATCCTGAACTAATTGTAGTAAAAAATATATACGACAACTTGTACGCTTGCATGCATAAAACATGCATAAACCTCACCAGTTTCAGGTAGTTTGTAGCGGTTAGTGTAGTGTAGCAGTGTGTTCATATAAATAAATTATGTCAATGATTCAAGGAAAATACGTCTGAATTAAATAACTAAAAAGCACGAATGGATAAAACTTTGTCCATTTGACTTTTTAAATGGGTGAAGTTTTCCACTTCAATGTATCACGCTATAAAATAAAACAAAATAATAGCGCAAAATAACATTATATGACACATGACAAGACAATTCCCTACTAGTATATCAAAAGACTCTTCTCGTATTGTTGTTAGTTGAGGCTGGTAAACGTACATATTTTAAACCTAACACAAGACATGCAAGACGATCAACTATATAGCTTAAGACATTTCTTTGAATATAAACTCTCAACGTCTTTCAAAATTGTTTAACTTACAAGGAAAGGTCTTGAGTTGCCCAGCCCCGATAACGTTTATTGGAGTGTAAATATATGTTATCGGACGTGCTGAATTCAATGGTGTGGAAAATGGCTCTGAGTGGGGCCTTATGTGGCCCCCACGATGTCACACTGTCCAAGTATCTTGGATATCCGACAAGATATCCACCATATCAAATGAAGTAACACATTTATTTCTCCAATCAAACTGCACTCACACACGTATATCTTCTAATTTAAACCGCCTGACGTCATCGGAAGTGCTTCGAACCACATGTCGCTATTCCTTTTCACCATTGACCACTCCTCAAAATTCCTATATTGGTAGTTCTGCATGAGATACGTCATTATAGCAAGTACGGTTATTGACGGCATGACCCTTGTTGATGAAAGCGGCACCTTAGCCATCCTAGATTGTAAACGCGTTATCTCTGGACCAACGTACGGTTTCGAATTCTGTTTCCGGCAACAGTAATAACTTCACTCGTTGAGGTTGACAACAGTTATAAGAATGCGACGCTGCTGGAAGTGATACGTGAGTGCAAGAGATACGTTATTATAGCATGAAATAGAGAAAGGGAGTTCCTAAATGTGTTACTACATTTGCTATGGTAGATATCTTGCTGGATATCCAAGATACTTGGGCAGCGTGACCCCGTGTGGGCCATATAAGGCCCCACTCAGAGCCATCTTCTACACATTGAACTCAGCACGTCCGACAACATATGTATACCCCCCAACAAACGCTATCGGGGTTGGGCAACTCAAGACCTTTCCTTGTTAGTACGTATCGTATTTAAACATTTACATAAAGAATAATGTTGATGGTAGCGGTTATGCACGATGTGTCTTCTAACAAGTATGAAGTCTCCAATGTATTATACTCCTTACTTACGTGATGTTAGATTAAATTGACATGTCTTCCTATATTCTTCTTACTCCCTCTCCCTTACGATCCTGTTCTATATTCTCGTATTATAAACTCTGTTGTAATTTGTAACTACTTCTCATCAAGAGTGAGAGTGAGATGGCAATATAAAATATCTACTATGGTCAAAAATGAAGTCTCTTGCGTTTTCCGGCCAGTTTATGCCAAAGTAAAGAAAAGCTCATGGAGAGAAAGAGCACTTTGCTCGTAATCAAATTCTTCTGACATTATAAACTTTTCATGAGTTGAAAAAGTAAATGTGATTTCAATAAAAAATAATAAAAGTGATCTCACAGTGAAAAGGTACTTTGAATAGATAACTACAAATTATTTGGGGGAAATGTGGATTCAACAATAGGGATGTTACATGATCATTTATTGGAGCATTTACCCAAGCTATTTAATATCCATCATGAAAAGCCACTTGCTTCAGCAAATACATCATACAATGGTGTAGTAGCTAGTATGGAAGTATAACCCAATTATATATCACTTTAAGAGACATTTCATTTTCATTTGCTTATAGTTTGTAAACTTACTTTTAATTGGTAAGTTTCAAGCTGTCCATGTTACATGTAAAAAATAAAGTAGACATCCAAGAAAACATTACATACTCATTAGAACTGCGAAATAGGAGTATGCTTTTAACAGTTACGCAACGGTAGACAATTGACGTAAAACAATAGAGCGTCACCCCTATTTCAGCTTCAGACGTATCTTTAAAAACGTTCCATCGTGGAAGCTTTGAATGACAACGAGTTCTACGCGGTAGGCATTGAAAGCGGTAGATTGATATTATGCTACCGACCGAGGCGAGAAAGACTAGGGATCATAATCAAATTTTTCCTCTTTCATTCAAGCCATATGTCAGTATGGCGTATTTCATAGTTCCATCAAGCTAGCCTTGCTTCCTTTCAATTCAAGCCACCGCTACTCAACTTTAAGATTCGGTCTCTGCTACCGCTACCCTCATGCAAACAATGTAAAAGAAAAGGACGATCTCCATAATTAATTTATGTATTTTGCGTAGAGAAAACAAAATTAAAAGCACTCACTAAACATCTTCTACTGCTGCTGCTTTTTGTAAGTAGTAACAGACATTTAAGCATTTCTCTTTTCACCCGTTTTCAATTTATATCAGTCTTGTCATACAGCATACTTCGTAATAGCATATCAGTGATGTGATATCACAGTAAACATGTAAGAAATGAACATTTGAATATTTTGAAAAAGGAACAACTATCGTTTTACACTTATTAAGGGTAAAGACAAAGTCCATAAAAGCTTCAAACGGGCGCAATAATATGCTACTTTCTCTAAAAAATATTTTCAGAGAATATCTCTCTAGTTAGCCGCTGGTTTGCCGGAGCTAATTAGTTTAGGTAAAGAGACTACAGTTTTGTCCTGTCTTCGTTTCCTACAGGTTTGATTCCATTATCTTTCCCTCAACGTCTTACTTAACTTTGTGTTTACAAGCAGCTACGCAGTATATTACGTGGAGGTAGGATGGATGTCTAATTAAACTAAAATTACCAGACCGATGGAGTATCTTCACTTCACTTTATTGCTTCTTTCTTATCAGCAATGCTCCAACAACATTCTCAAGAGAAAATCAAGAAGCGAACACTGTCGACGATAGAGTACCTATAATTGGTTGGCCGTAATGGATGAGCAAGTAAACAAGACACAAGGACTACATGTCCTAAGTTACGTACAGTAAACACTGGTAATAATCGAATAAGCGTTATTTCTTTGCTTTCTCCGCTTCTCCGCCGATCACCCGTAAAAGTGATCGGTAATTGGGGACACACTGCTTTCTCCGCTTCATCACAGCTTCATTTTACGATTTAACAGTTTTCAGTCTTATGGTCTTCTCATTTCTACTTTTGATTAAATATCTCTTTTATGGGAGCTGTCGATACCCTTATAAAGGACCTTGCATTGTAGTATGTTGTCACTTCAGTGCGGTACATCCTCCAAGAAACAACAGGATTTTGGGAGTCTCATCTCATCAGGAAATCGCTTCACCGACCACAAACCACTGAAGATTGTCTCCAACCAAACGACCAACTCCAAGGATCAAGATATCCACACACGGGATTTAGCTAACTCTCTGGCATTTCGCTTTGCACATGCGGTAATCTGCAATCGCGTACTTTTATGCTGCTAAATTTATTTGGCGGCATTAATTAGATTGTTGATTCCGAATGTGTTATCGAATGTCATGAAATAACGTCTCTAACCCGTTGTTCTCCTTTTGCCCCGTATAGTATTCCACTCGGTTGGTCATCATCACATCTCTAACTTGTTGATACAGTGTAAATTGTGAAGAAGAAGGGGTAAGATCAGTCCTCCGGCAACCTCTCCCTCGAGTTTAAAATATTTCAACTTTAAATTTCGGAAACTCACGGCCGCAATCATTCAACGCATCATGAACTTCTTTCAAATAAAGCGGTCCCCCAAACGAACTGCAAATGTGAACCCAATGCTTCTTGCAAGCGTAAGTCCCCTCTTGTCTTCCTCCTTGTTGTTTGGTGTAAAGTTAAAAATGGAATTCTCCAGTTGCCCTTGTATTCTCAGATTATTCACAGGACCATTGGGTATCTGAACATGAATGAGCTGCTTGCGTGCCGACAAGTCAACAAACTGTGGAAGGAAGAGGCGACGAAAGAACTCCACACTCGGGAATTAGTAATCGCAATTGTGCCCGACATGCCCGCTTTGGAAGAATTCGCCAAAATGGCTGCTACGCATAAAAAAGAATTTCCGGCTGAATTCATGTTTGGTGGTGTTCAGTTAGGACCGAACATCAGCATGGCTGACAGGCACACTCAAGAATTATTAGATATATTTGCGTATTGTGTGACGCATCTACAGTTAGAAATTAGCATGGGTTCTCTAGAGTGGCGTGTGTTATTGTTTGACCAATTCGTAAACTTGAAAGAGTTGATTGTTTATGGTCAGGCTCCTTTTCAGCCAATTTTGATACCTCCCATACCAGACACAGGCAGTTGCCCTTCAAGCCCGGTACCGAGCACATCAAGGGCGCTCACAATACATCAAGGTAGATGCAAAGAGCTGCCTCTCCTGACACGGCTAATATTCCGATTGACAAATCGTAGGTCAGAGGAAATATTTGTCAGGCGCTTTCTCCGCGACATGTTTTCAATGACCCCAAACTTGCAGTTTTTAGAATGGATCAAGCTAGAACGATCCGGGCATGATTTCCAAAAGACGATGTTTGACTGTTTAATGATGAAAACCAAGATCAGTGGACCGGGGCGGTTGGAAACCATTAAGTGCCCCACTCTCTTTTGTGGGGCTAAAGAACTTCGCGATATTACTGAGAGAGAGTTTCCATTAAAGGAAATCCAGTTCCAGATCTCTTCAGACATTTCCGCTCAGTTTCTTGAGCATTTTCTGGAAGCCCATGGAAAAACCTTGGAAGTGGTTCGCTTTGATTTTAGCCCAGGGTCCCCGTTAAATCTAACGGTAAACACGCCAGTTTCGTCACTAGAGCATTTACGAGAATTATCATTGACAGATTATCGGCGGTCTCTTGGCTTTGTTGGTTATTTGCCAAGTTTGAAGAAACTTACTTTGAAAAGAACAAACATCAAAAGAGCACTACTTAGCATAGGGTGGACATTTGATAGCAAAGATCAGAAAGAACTGTCTCGATCTCTGTATGAGTTGTATGTTTACAACGATTATCAATCCAGGGATCAGGGAAACTGTACTCGAGAAATTGTTTTAAAGCTGGCACACTGTTTCCCTCAATTAAAAGCAATTAGATTAGAAGGGTTGGATGATAGTTCTTTGCGGCATCTGTTTAAGAGTTTTAGTTGTTTGGAGAAGTTGTCTGCGCCAGGAGGAACCTACACTGACGAGGCATTCCGAAGTTTTACATATAAGGACTACCCGTCAACTTCTGGCAATGGAGGTAGATCTCCGAACCGGTGCAGTCTCTCCGCGTTTGACGCTTCGCATTTAAAGAGTAAGTATGCATATAATAAAAATAGAGAAGTTCAAAAATAATTGCATAAAAAATAAAAAGTAACAATTTGAAATATATCAAATTTACCGGAAGTATTAATTTAAAAAAAGATTTAAATACATTGGAGCTCGAGTCGATTGGACTAACTGACAAGTTTATCACACATGGAATAATCAATTGGCGGTCTTTGAGAAATTTATCGGTGAAATATTGCAGGGTACATACACCGATTTACACGAATAAATCATAAAATACGCACATTTCTTTGTTGCACTGTATCATCATATTCATCATTATATTAATGTACTTGTGTGCAATATACATTCATTTCATATACAGGTCAGCTTCACGGTTTTATCAAGATTGCTAATGGAAATGGATCTTCATCAAGTTCGATTGCGTCATTGCACCATCTGTACGGAAGGGGTCCTTGGGTTTACAGAGCAGCCAGTGGACATCCAGGATGATGACATCCTAATCTTGTCTTACCACATGATTCATAAGTGGCGTTTTGAGTCTTTTCGATTGCTTTTACATATTGCCAATCCAGCTGGCGAATTAATGATGAAGTAGATGAGTAGTAGAGATCTACTTATTTATAAGTAATATTCATTCATGATACTAATTTACAACATTCTAAAACAGTAGTGGTAAACTAGTGAGTGAACGGATGAATGTGTTGTAGTAAGTATATAACATACATACTGGTTACCAGTTACCAACATTACTTTGGTCGTAATTCGTAATCACATTTTATTGGGTTGTATAATATATCCTTAATATACATCTAGAGGTACTAATATAAATATGACAATACATTCAAGTAAAAAAACTTAAAGTAAGTAACTAAAAACTAAATAAAATTATATTGTAGTAATGTAGCACTTTAAATTGCACTACAAGTTTCAAGGAAAGTTTTCTCTGCTAAAAAAAATGTAGTGGCCAATAATGGCCGGTAATTCATAAATTATTATAAAATGTACCAAAATTTTAAAGGATATATTAATTCTATTAAAAACTAAAATGCATACCACCAAACACATTTTCACTTCTCGCTTGTACTAGCTAATGCACCTTCTATTATGATACCTAACACTGCCAATCGGCAGCACATCATTGTGGATTGACCTGCATATTTTTTTTAAATCCTGCTTTAACATTCATTCAATATAGCAAATTATCACTGACAAACCAAACTATGCATACAAAGGCTAGCTACTAGTAAATTTATATCTAAAAAATATTATAGCGTGACACGGAGGAGGTTAGACAGCATATATACACAATACATAGTCAATAGTAGGTGACACTTGTACCGTTAACCTCCCAAACCACCAGTCGTAAAACGTGTTTGTGCACCATCCTCGTTTTTAGTAAACAACTTTGTTCCATGAAACTTGAAAACGTTGAACTGGCCCTAAAATACAATGCAATCCGGCTTAATGTAAAAATGAAAGACCTATAAACCAGTTACATTTGCTTCGGCTGATAATAAAAAAAGGATGTATATCAACACGTTAATATCGTTGGTCTTTATGGCATCGGATTAAAACCTTACACACTTTCATGATGAGATAATATGCTTACCTTTCCTTTAAAAGTTGTTGACAGCACGCAACTCCATCCTACCCTAACGTCCAGCTTGTCTATACAAAATACACGGTACGGCGGTTGTTACATTTTGAAGAATGCTCATCCATACATGCAATAATATTAACAGCATTTCTATCAAATCCCCATCCAAAGTTTAGTGGACGAGTAGACAAACTCACTATCAGTTGCAAAGTGGCACTGCAGCCGACAAGAAATTTGTCATTTATTCTAATTATTAATACTCGCAGGGAGTATATTTTAAACTTGTACTCAGCGCAAAATTCTTGGACGAAATATGGCTAAAAATACAAAGTACGAGGTGTCATCACCCGAACCTCCAATTAACATTCCTGTCACAACGTTGTCGGAGTATTTGTTGAATAGGACAGAGCCATATTCGCAAAATGCGGAAGCATATTTTCAGGTATAATATGAAATTCAAACTTTAAAAAATATTAGCACGTTCCAAAATAGAGCAAAGACATACATGTCACATGTCATGGGATAAGTAATTTTGTCATTTGTGATAAATTGACCAGATTGATGCTATATCGAGGGAGAAAAGATACTTTAGCCAATTTGAGACAGAAACAAAAAAAATTGCAAGCAAGCTATACAAGTTGGGGCTACGTAAAGGAAATGTTGTGACGTATTTGTCATCCGAAATGATCAAGCTACATGTCTTTCTAACTAGTGTTTGGAGAGCCAACGGAATCTGCCATGCGTCCTATCCTAACGACACGGCAGGTTAAGCGATTTTTTGAATATAAGGCAACCAAGTAACTTTATTGCAAAAAGTATTTTAAAATCATATTTATAAGTTATTTTGTGTTGCAGCAACATTGGCGAATCGAGTGAAGGCAGCAAACTGTTCGATTATTTTATGTGACAAGGGCCAGGTTGACAATGTAAAGGTTGCAGTGTCAAATGTGGGTTGGCCTGTTGAAATTATTACAACAGAAGACCATCCAGGGTACCTGTCGGTGGGAAACATTCTGGAAACAGAAGATGGAGAAAGTAATGAAAGAAAAAACCACACGATAAACAGGACGACATTTTCGAACTTTTCTAATTCATTGCAACGTTTTTATTCTGACAGGCTGTCCATCATTGCAAGTTAGTGTAGACGATCCTGCACTAATATTATGTACCTCGGGAACAACCGGCGCATCCAAAGGGGCTGTGCTAACACATTCAACACTTGTGGAGCATATTGAGCAGTTGTCGTACCTGCCATACACAAAAGATAAACCAAATGTTATGTTTTCCACTGCAACTCATTATACGGGAACTGTATTAACATTTTCTATTATGGTAACGGGTAGAACATCAGTGGTTACTGGGAAAGCATCGAATGAGCTATTGTGGCAAACAATTAACGATTTACAGGTATCCGCTACAGGGACACAGGCTATCTTTTCTTTACAACCACACATTTTAGTAATGAAATATCCTATCTTATTTAGCCCGGAGCTGTGTTTGCTTTTCCGACATTCTTAATGTCTCTTCTTTCACCAGAAGCAAAGGAATTTGACTTCAGCTCTTTAGAAATATTCATGACCGCTGGAGGCGTGGTCACTCCATCAATAAAACAGGTTTTGCTACAACTTCCCGGTGTAACCGATGTCCTTAACGTAAGTGTGGAAGGAGAAAGGAGATCAATCATGTAATTTATAAGATTTAACCCTATTTACACTACATTCCTTGCACTTACCAATTTTTTGCTGTTACAGTTGTATGGAATGACTGAATGTGGCATTCTTTGCACAAATGCGATCCTTAAACAGAACCCAGAACAAATCGCGTACAAAGGTTGCAGAAAATCATGTGTGCTTATCAGCTTATCAGATTTTTAAGTATGTTAATAACTATAAACCACCTGTTTCACTCAGATTTACCCGACTTTTCTGTGGGAAAACCAAAGCCAGGAACTCTTATTCAAATACGAGATATTGAAACATCAGAGCCTCTGCCAGCAAATGAGAAAGGGGAAATCTGTGGATTCAACAATGGACTTTTGCACTCTTACTACAAAAATCCTGAGGTTCCAAAACCTAAAAATAAGGCAACTAGTGATTATGGTCAAGACGGGATCATCTAAAAAGAATCTCAAGACCATTGGTTATTCTACATATTTTAAATAGGCTACTGAGAAGGCATATATTGATGGCTACTTGAGAACCGGTGACATTGGTTATTATGATGAGCATGGTTTCATTTATGTCGTGGACCGCATAAAAGAAATTTTCAAGTATTATAATTTCCATGTAAGTTTCGCACTCAAAACCCAACTGCAGTTTTTCCAGAGATTATGTAAAAGCCAGTAACATCCGTATTACAACAACACAGTAGCTTTTCTTGCTGGGAAGATTACTTCGTTAAAATTATATGGTGCTATGTGGATTTTAGATATGTCCTACGGAAGTGGAAAACGTCATCGCGCAGCATCCGCTCGTCAATGAAGTGTCTGTCGTTGCTGTACCTGACCCCGGCGGTCATATTCCAAGAGCTTTTGTGACAGTTAAAGAAAACGATTCCCCAACACTACAAGATGATATAGTTCAATTTGCGCATTGTAATTTTTTTTAAACTAACAAAAATTCAACCTCGATATCTCGATATATGCAAATTTGAGGAAATTATAAAAGCACCCTATATTTTTCTACTTAAGCCATATTATCTCCATACAAGCATATTAGAGGAGGATTATACATCGTTTTTGAACTTCCAAAGGGACAGACCGGGAAAATCGACAGAAAACTTGTAGCCAACATTCAGGTGTAAGATTGGTAATTTTCCTAATATGTTGGCTTTGACAGGAAAGGGGGAAATGCGGGGAATTAAGATAACACCTAAGGTAAGGAAAACGAAGTCGAGGTGGAAATTGAAATATCAGTTTTATGTTTGTCATTACTATAATAAAATTAATTTAACAGTTTCAACTTCAACCTACAATTTATTATGATTTACGGATTGGACAATTCGTTTCAGTATTTGTCATTTAGTGGATATGTCAAGCATGCCATTTTTACGAGTTCCTAGTTGGCTTGCGTACAATATGTACTTGCATATAATGTGGGGGCAAATGGATTTTAGTTTAGTTAATTATTCATCACTTCAAGAGAGTGCTACTCCATCTCAGACCCTAACGGTGAATTGCCGTAACACCCATCTCATAACACATATGACTTTGCTTTCGTTCAAAATTATGGCATGCTCCTAATAAGCGTTTCCCCTGTGACCACCAAAATGTCCATGTTTGGAAGCGAATCTAGAATATCTTGAACCGGCGACACCTCTTCTCATATGAGCAGAAAAATCAGTAAATCGGGAGGTGTACTCTGTTAGCCAACGATCACTTTTTCCACAGACCTCCGCACTATAAGGACCTTCGCCAAATAGCTTTTCCTTCGAGTTACTTCCTCCATTTAGCTGCCCTGGCGCAACCGACTTGTGTCCATGTCGATTTGACCCGTTTTGATCCCCACCACTAGGATGGCCTAAATCCATTTGGTTACCAGCAGCTTCTGATTCTCCATGATTCGAGCAATTTCTATTTTGACCGATACTGCCGAGGGACTTCAATACACTCTGCTCATATTTAGATATTCCAAGAAACATGTCTTCTGGTTTCGTTGCGTGTCTATTGAGAATATTAAAGCAATAATGAAACACTCGACATTGTTGACAGGAACACGGTGTGAAACACATCGTTGGGCGACAGCAACCGCAGCCCCCACAACCACGACGTGATAAGGATCCCTTGCGCTGACACGAGGATTGACATCCTCCGCAGCACGGACTTCTCTCAGGAATTTCAAAGCATTCGATACGACTGGCTTGAACGAGAACTGGATTGTTACAGTCGCACGGTGGTGGCAATTCAAAACCATAGTTTGCATTTTGTCCTTCAAACATCGTTGAGTCACAAGATGTTGAGTGATGCATGGTATGGGTCTGGAATTCTTGTGCGCTGTCTTGCGTTTGTGGTGGTGTTCGCGGAAGGCTGTTTCCCTCCGTTGGGTGCAATTCTGACTGATGATGTACCCCGCCATGAGACACTGGTGTCGCTGGAGGAGATTCAGGGTAGGAATGGCCGGTTACCCTGATCCCGTCATCCGTTTCCGCTGACTTTGGTACATGGCGACCTCTATATCCCTCAGAATCCCTTTTTGAGTTTGAATTTTTTGAACCATGGGATTCCCGTCTGGAACCCGTTGATCCCTTTTGGGAACCTGTCGATCTCTTCTGGGAACCGGTTGAACCCTTTTGTGAACCGGTTGAGCCCTTTTGGGAACCGGTTGAACCCTTTTGTGAACCGGTTGAGCCCTTTTGGGAACCGGTTGAACCCTTTTGGGAGCCAGTTGATCCCTTTTGGGAACCCACCGATTCTCCCTTTGACCTAGCAGATTCCCCTTTTGATTCTACAGAATTTCTTTTAGAACCTGTAGATTCCTTCTTAGAACCTGACTCAGCGGAATCTTTGCGTTCCACTTTGCGTTTTCCAGCTGTCCGATCGTCTTCTATTGTAGGTCCTGTTGAAATGTGAGACACATCCGAGTCTTTACTTCTATTCTTTCTGTGGTTTGTATGTGCTTTTGGCGCTTCCTTCTTATGGCCATGATCTGCAAATTGCGGTGGTGCTGGGGGAAGTTCATCATCGTCCCCCAAACCGTGCATGGGACGGCCTGTTTGTCGCCTGGAAAGTTTCCTTCCTTCCTTCTCTTTAAATGAATGTTTGTCAAAAGTCACACTGGAATTACTCTCTAAGAGTGGATACGTTGGAGCACTTTTCATTTGCTTTTGCTTTGTTGGTGGGGACGGCGAAACTCCTTTATTTTGTTTTGGCGGCGGCGATTTTGCTTGCTTTTGTCCTTCGGACTTTGCAGGGCTGGTATTTGTTGAACTTTTAGGTTTCTTGAGTAGTTTGGCAGGGTACACTATCACAGAGTTGTTATGATTGGGAACATTCAACGTATTCATCAGGTCTACATCTTGTTTCTTCCAGTCTTGAGGAGAAATGTCAAATCCAAAGGAGCTGTTGCTCTGCATCTGCATGTTATCATTAGCGTCGTTTAAGTGTAGTTTGTTCTGAAATTCTTTAGATGGTTGCTTCTCCACAAGTTGACCTGACCAGTGAACTGGTTCGGTGGAAATGGTTTTTTCAACGATATTCTTTCTATTTCCTTGGGCGATTTCATCATGTTGGTCCAGTAGTTGGTTTAAGGGAGGTTGAGAGACTGACGAAGAGTTATTTAATTTTTTCAATGTTTGACTACGACTACGTCGTTTAAACGTAGGTTTGTTTATATTGTTGTTTGAGGGGGAAACCTCGCGTCCTTCCTTTAATGCCGGAGACTTTGAATTGCTGATGCGATCTTCGACAGATTTTTTCCTCGGGGCGTCTCCCGAAGTTTTACGGAATTTGTCTTTCTTCATTTATTTGCATTTCTAGAGAAAATTTGTCATGTTCCATGCATTAAAATCAACGAAAATTTTGAAGTTTGCCAACAATGATACAAATCTTTTTTTATCATACTTGTATGTGGTGTAAATTAGATATACAATTATACTTTCAAAAAGCCAAATTGTTTGTACTTATTATCTATCTATCTTATAATATACCCAGACCAAGAGAATGATGGACGTGAAAACGCTATCATTATTTCCATTTTTCTAAAAGACCCTGACGAGAATTTCATGACAACGTCCACAACCGGTCCATGAAGCGGTCTTGGCCTTGATTGCATGTATGTGTGTAGTGAGTGTGTATAGAATAACAAGAAAGATCTTATAAAACAGGTAAAACCCAATGGATGTCAACTATTGTCAACAATTCATCTTACAAGAGAGATGATAAAGAGGATGATTGATGACGAAACGCATAAAAATATAGAAATCCGCAGTATGTTACCGTTTACCGAGGATTTTTTCCGTTTCGTAACAATAATATTGGATCTCACAACAGCCTCTCGTACATACATCATCTCGCTCATCTCTTTTCAATTTACAACTAGTTATCTAAAGCGGAAAAGATAACAAAAAGTAGTGTGCGATAAGGACACTTCAAAAGCAAAAGTCTAAGGGGCGTCAGATAGTATGGGATTCGGGATGTGTCATTTTGTTCAAGACCGGTTACAATAATACTTCCAGCAACATGGCGGAACACGGTTTAACATGCAGGCGTCGTGTATTACAACAATCACATAATGTTTGTCTGGTCTGTGGTAACTCAAGGGAGGAACTTTTTGAATGTCCATAAAATGTTTTTATTCACACAAAAACATAAACTATTGTCATGTAGGTATGCTTATAAACCGTCCTGCAATGCATGACTCATGAAATACAAAACACTCATATTGACCGGAAAGATTGGGCATACTTTTTAATACAAGAATAACACGTCATTAAGTAGCGGCTATTTCTTGTATAATGCTAATATTGTGAACTGGTGTATTCCATTACCATTACATATTACATGAATGCATAAAATCAACAACAGTCACAATAGCTATAAAAATACGCATTGACAGTAAAACAGAAATGATGTGGAATAGTTGCACACGAGAAAAATTCGTCTTCGTTTGAAAAGGTGAAGATGGACACAAAGTAATTTAATTGCTTTGCAAACGTGCGTTAATTCCTTATGGGACATGACCTGACAATATTCATCTTTTAAACAGAACCAGATTGTAGAGTGATGATAAGAAAAGTAACCATCATTCCAAGAACCTACAAAATTTAAAGTGTTTAAGCAAATTTCACCGAATTTGTCACAGTGTATGTGTATGAAAGGAATGTTGTACCGTTCCAATCAATGAATACGTGAGTGTAAACACTCCGCATGCAGATATTGCAACTGAATTTCGATCCAAAGAATCAAGTAGCATGACAAGTTCGTTGTTCTTCATGATCAACAATCGTCTGTTATCGTACAACCACTCTCTGAAGTACTCCAGCTGTATAGTTAAAAATAAAAGGAATAAATCAATGGTCATACGGTGCCGTTAGTTTCAATAATTACACTGGCATATCATTTTTAAATAGAGATATTTAGTAATTAATAACAATACTTGTGTGGGAATGCCTGAGCCGAAACAAAAAGTAGAAATGACGGTGATGTACAATAATGTAACATAGATTTTCAGTACGAAAATACTTTGGAACATATTTGCTGTGAAGTGTAATCCGTACGAAAGGATGGTTTCCCCAAGGTAAAATAAAAGCGTTCGCCCGATGAAATCATTTATGAACTTGGCCAATGTTCGCAGGGAATCATATTGAAATAAGACAAAACGTACCCTTGTCTGTGATATTGTAGCCATTGTCTCACACCAAACATGGTTTCCGCCGGGGGCACATTTATCAGGAATTCTTGACTTTACTTTTAACTGCCGGGTAAACTCTTTTACTGGGGCTTGTAGCGTTAGTGCTACTACTAAAATAGCAATATCAGAAAAATATGCGTAGATAGCTTTTGAAACTAATGACACCAGTAAAAGTACAGTAATCATGATGTTTAAAACACTTGAACTAATACTGTCAGTGAAATCTGGCAAGTCCCTTAATAATGGCTTCGTTTCGATTTTGAGAACACTGTACCAAGTAGAAGTTGAGTTAATCGTTAAATTTTCTTTTGCTAAACTTAAAGTGCCTGGCGTGGGCATAAAATATATTTTAAGGGCCGCCATGATTGGATATGGGAGAAGTAAAAAAATGAGACAAATGGGGGACCGAATCAAGCCTCCCGTGTTCAATGATTTTAAATAAGGGTCAAATTCGAAATAGTGCAATATTCGAATGATGTTCTCCTTGCGTCGCCAAATGCTGTCGAAGAGAAAATATTTGCAGGCAATGCAGCAAAGGTACTCGAAAAAAGTCAGCACTGAAATAGGATTTTTTAGAGTTATGGAATTAAACCCAAGGTAGGTTTTATACAAATAAACGCACATAACCAGGATGGTATTGATTCCACACAAAATCTATTAAAAAATATACCGATTTATGCACTGAAAACACAAATTTATACACTGAAAAATGCATTAGATTTATATTGATGATTACTTTTTGTGGAGCCCACTGAATGAGACAAAGGTGTCCTTTGGGCGTTTTTCGAAACCGGTATGGAGAAAGTAAGAGAAAATACATAAAATTAAAATAAACGTAAATAAAATTTTCAACCATACCACACTGTTTATTTTTAATCTTTTATCAGCGCAGTATTTCGAAAAAAACGACATGAAAATGTAGAAACACCACGTATCAATTAAAAAAATATTGCATGATATCTAAGTTTTCAAACGCTTCAAATGCAATACTGGACATATAATTACACCCAAGTTGAATGTTTCATCAGGAACTTGTACGAAAGCAAATACTAATCATTTTAATGTATGTGTATATAACTCGCAGAGGACCCTGCCCTATGTTGAGTATTCACGTGTATTGAGAATTGTGTGATGATAGTGATGGATGGATGATCGCAAAGGTAATTTATGTCATATAAGTTACGTTCTCCACTTTACATAAATTAGTACCCACACTCCCACTTTGTGGAAAACGCCCTTGTTTAATGCAACTTGTTTTTGTACGAATACAATATACATAAAAGGTTCCTAAACTTCGCATGGTATCTCAATGGTAAAATAGTAAGCTGAAGGGTTCTCGATGACAATTTTATCTGGATTGTAGCAATGTGGTACACTAATCCAGAGCTTACTGGTGGCGCTGAAAATGTTTCCCAATACATAAATGTTTCCTTTGTTGTCAATTTCTGTTTCGAAAGATTCGGGGTCTAGAAAACCAAGCGTGGAAAAGTCTAGTCTGACGCTTCGCTCAAAAATGTTGGTTGGATCGCTCTGATAAAACGCAACTTCAAATCCTTGTACATTGTAGTATGGACGGTTGTCCCTGGCATTTTGACAGAGTGAATTAATGATGCATTTGCCACTGTTTTCAATAATTATATCGGGTTGATCACTGAAAAGCGAGAAAATAGAACATGCATGAATGACTAGAGAAAATGTGTGTGTATCAAATGCATGTACAAACTACTTTTTTGAAAGTTACTTTTCAAAGGAACTTCTGCTAGAATCGTCAGTGGTTGACGAATACTTTGTGTTGTAGCCGAACGTGTTCCAACTTGGAGGGTCCTTAAATTGCTGAGCACTATTACAATTACGCTTTAAGCAATGATCCGAGAATTTGTAGGTGTGGTAAGGTATTGAGTTGGGGAAAGTGGCACAACTGAAACAATTGCCAATATAACTGGGCGGAATGTATGTCATATTGTCGTCAGCAGGAATCGTGTTTTCGATTGAGCTTTCTTGCTGATGACATAGAAAAGGGAAAGCAGTTGAAAGGTCATACTGTGCCTGCGCGGGATCATAATGACAATTTTCTTGCGAAAGTTGTGTTCTAACAGGACTCGATAATTTCGGTTCCGCTGGCGGTGGTAATCTTTTCATAGGCGCTGTAAGAGTATAATTTTCCGATTCCATACATGCTTCAATATCGGTCGTGTGGGTAAGTGAAGGTACATATTCCCGAGGCTCCTTAGTCTTTTCCACTTCTTGTTTATTTCCATTCCTTTTTTTCCCTCCAGGAATACACAAAGTTGTTACATCGTTTGTCCTCTCGCCTGATCTCGATTGCCCTTCAATTTGACCTAAAGGTTTAGTTCTTGTTGGATACCTTTTAAATGGACAATTTGGTCTGGCGTTTAAACATCTAGAATACTGCTCCAGAAATTGCTTTGTTCTACGAAAATAATGGAAATTTTTTTCGAGCTTAGTGTGGATGTTGTGTATGTTTAAATGAGTTATCCAAAGTAAGAAGGGTTTTAATTGCAGAGCCATTGTGTGTATCCCTCGTACTTACTAAGCGATGACACCATTCTTCGTGGTTGGTTATGTGAGACATCAGTAAGATGTTTACCGCTATATTTACCATTTTCATGGGGTACCGATGGGATTCGCCGGGGAGAATTTAATTTTGACGTAGGTGAGGTGCTTGAATTTCGAAAACCCGTAGCCCTGAACTTTGCGTAGTGTTTGTCGAGACCCTGTGTGGGCGTACTGCATGAAGCATGGGATTTTCCATGAGTTGTATTACTTTTGCCACAGATATGCTGATTTTGATCCATATTTCCAATATTTAGAAGACAGAAAATTTGAATTTTGAATTTATGCAACAAAGTTAATTACAATGTTGCCGTTTTACTCAGAAGAAAAATAATTACAGGCTAGGCTAGCCAGGCTAGCATACGCCACTAATAAATTGAAGAATTAGACTATAATTTTTCATATTGGTTTTTTGCCAAAGAGAATTGAAGCTATCAATCAACTATCAACGGCAAGTTCCACGAATACATTACAGGCGGCGTTTCCACGTTGAATTCTCTGAAAATGTCGTCTTTATTGTTTTCTGTAAAAACATGCTATAAACTGCATATTTGTATTGAAAATGTGACTGTTTGTTACATCATCCTTGTTAAATCATTGCATTGTTTTGTTGCATCATCATCATTCATCATACATCATCATTATCATTTCGAAACCCGCATCATCCGTTGAACTGAATACTTTACTTCGATGTTATATTATATTATTAAGTATTACAAATATAGTACTATGTAGGCAGTGCCCAAAAGATACTGTGTAATTGTTTTTACACGAGCGTTTGAAAAAATTCTCAATGTTTTGTATCTCTTGTAAGTGAAATTCAGGATTTTTATTTGTGATGTCGTGTTTTTTAATATTGTGATTGCCATAACCCAGTAATTTAAAAAAGGAACTATCGTTTCATTTTGAATAGTGCAGCTTGTGGTCCGTGAGAATGGCAACTTATACAAACTCCACTACTTTCAACTTTGATGCAATGGTTAATTTGACTACCATTTTTAAAGACATGCAAATCTGCAACCAAAAAATCCTGCAAACGATTACAATTACAAAGTATTACATTGCACTGGCACAACAAAATTGACATAAAAATAATTGGCATAAAAATAAAAGGGGTCGATGTTGATAGCATTCAGAGTGTCATATCATGTGAAATAGCTTAGGTTCACAGTGAAAAACATAACCGGTTGATTTTATACAGTTAACCGAATACATTGACCTCCCGTACCCTGCAAAAAAGTTATATAATTATGTAACTTTCATTTGATTAAGACGATTTTTCAATAACTACTGTTAAAGAAAATCAACATATTTGAAGTTATTAAGCATAAATAATGAACACAAACAAAACTAAATCTGTGTACGTTTATGTTTACAAAAACTGTTCTGATAAATCAACTCTCGTATTTAGACAAACGTTAAATTATGTCTAATCTAATCAAAAGATTAAAAATATGGTTTGTTCATGGTATCGTTGAATCAGGGAAATAAATAAATATAACATACAACATAACTTGTCAACAAAAGTTGACGTCATTAATTTAGGTGTTTATCATTTCAAGTCAATTCTCATCTAATGTTGTCCCTGTGATAATAGAAAGTATTATTCTGTATTCCTCCGCCATCACAGAGGAAATAAATAAGCATTTAGTGATTACGAATTTCAGGGGAAATTCCATACTATATTTATATTAACGATGTCACGATCCAAACTTGGGGCAAATAAAAACTTGCTGTAAGTTATACAAGAGGCTGATACATTGAATTATAAGATCGCGTTATATCTTAGCGTTGACCTTGGTGTAATGTGTCAAATTTTTCTAGAATTGGACACTTTCATGGGGATTGGAATTGACCTCATGAGCCTATCTGTGTATCCTCCTGAGCCACAAACCCAAGCTTGGTAAAACAGAATGTAAAAACGTTAAGAGTGATCGTGAAAAGTGAAGCAGCATACAGCGTGCAGCTGTGAAGTAAAACAGGAAGGCGGAAAACGTCAGCCCAACAATTATCGAGACAAAATATCTAACCAAAATTATATGTACACGTCACCACCACACATGACGCAGGGGAACAGACAATAGACAACATTGAAGTTCCTGGTAATTCAACATAAAAACATTCTTTCAGTTTACATACAACTTAAGTTTAGTTTCTTAAAGTTTTCGCTTACAACTAAGTAAGTCACATAAAGCTCGCTTGCCGAAATCATTACTTTTCCATGAGTCATTCTTCCGGTACATATTTTCTTACTTCACTACTAACATAAAATACAATATTTCATTGAACAAGATTAGCCAAATTGACAAGATATACTACTACGTTTCTCTTGGACGTCCACCAAAATACGTAACAACACCCATCACACACCTCACCGCAAGTTTTGAATACTGCATTTCTTTCACTACCACAACGTCGTGTCAACGATAGCCCTACGCCTTGGTTTTGGTGTTCCCGAGTGAGTACCTCCAATAAAACTTGCCTGATAAACAATTTTAGAGGATGATATCTTCGCTTTAGCACGAGCAATAGTTAATAGTGACGGGAACCCACACTGGAGAAAATAGTAGATTATGTGAGCATTTCAATGCTGGAGACTGAGCAGAAAGCATCATCTTGCATGGTGTAGCAGCGATGTCAGTTCAAGCTACATAATTGTATTTGCTCGTAATTCGTTTTAGCTCCAACCTATTAACTGATTGATTGGCAGTAGCAAATAAAGAACAAGAACTTTCTTAAAAATAACATAGCCTTTTGTGGGTATATTATATATACTAAAACGCTACAAAGTTACAATGGGTCCACCAATCATTACGGGGGACAGTATTGAGTCGCCCACAATTAATAATCAGTCTAGTTTCATCTGGACATGGCAAGCAAGTTTGCTAGCTATTCCACTGGGATTAATAGTGATTGGAACAATCTTAGGGAATTTTTTGGTACTTTATGCAGCGGTCACTCGTTCACAAAATTTACGGTTGCCTACTCACTTTATCATTGCAAACCTGGCCCTGGCAGACTTTCTTGTCGGTGTTCTAGTGATGCCGTTCCTAGCGGTTCTACAAGTAACTGGAAGGTGGTACTTTGGTCCAGTTTATTGTGAAGCCTGGACAGTGATTCATTTTTGGCTTTGTGCATCTTCCATCCTGTCCACATGTGCTGTTTGCATTGAACGCTATATCGGTGTGCGCTACCCAATGAGTCACAGGACAATAATGAACGCTAACCGAATTTGGGGCTTGGTTTCGTGTGTGTGGATTTTAGCCGGGCTCTTAGCATTTGGTTCACTGTATATTTGGCCTCAACCCCCACCGTCTGACCCCCATGGCCTTGTATGTCCAATTAATCAACAAATAGGTCATGTGATTGCAGCCGTGGTTGGGATTCTCTATGTTCCGGCGGTTATCATGATAATTTTGTATCTGAAAATTTATTTGATTGCCACTAAACATATGAATTTAATGAAGAAGGGTGCCGTTCGCGTGGCAGCGACTCCATCAAGTTCCAGTGACAGCCAACAGAAGGGACTACTGACATCTTTCTTTAATAAAAAGAATCCAGGCCTTGGCCAACCTGACCCCAAACAAACAACAGCTCTTGAACCAGAATCCTCCTCCACCACAGAAGTGTCCATAAGCTTCGGTACCAGTAGCCCCAGAGGTAGTACAGAAGATTTAGATGGTTCGAAAAAAGGGAACACGTCATCAGCATCGGGGGCTGCATCGGTACCATCCAATACATCCCGTTCTGACAATGTTGCATTGCTGAAGAATGTTCAGAGGAGGAAGGAAATTAATCTTGCCAAAAGATTAAGTTTTTTAGTTGGTATCCTTTTGGCGACATATCTACCCTTCTTTACTTTGTACATGGTGATGGCTTTCAAACCAGGATCAATAAATCTAGAAGTGTTTAGTTTTTTTGGTTGGATACGCTATTTTAACAGCTGTATCAATCCCCTCATTTACGCGTTTGCTGTTCCAGCTTACCGAAAGGAAATGACAGGTATTGTCTATAGATGTTTAAGACGTTTCCAACGCTGATATACTGGAGGTGGAGACTATTGAAACCAAGACAGGCACATATTGTCGAATTGAAACCACCATTCCACTCCAAGCTATATTGAGCTGTAGTATATGTACACAGTACACAGTTAACCGTAATATTTTTATATTGTTATGTTAACTCTATTTTAATGATTTTAATTTATGGAAGTATGGAAAATACGAATTTAAGTTTACACACAAGAGTTAAGAGTACTCATATGAGTCTTCTAAGTTCAATAATTGTATTTTAACTTACAATATTATATTTTAATTATTTTTGCAACACGTACTTACAATTTTTGTTAATTTGCTATTTTTGTTTAAACTATATATCTAGATAACATTTTGAGCAAAATGTGTTTAAATGAATTTTCATTTAATGCTGGAACCAAGGAGGTTCGAAGTTTAAGCTTTTAAATATCATTGGATGGAACTGATTGCAATTGAAATAAAATATTTAATTGACAACAGTTTATATTATTCATAATTTGCTATTTTATATATACTCTTAAATGTTTTTATGATTTATTATGCATATATAGAACATTATTAAGATTATATAAAAAAAGTGTATAGATGCTATACAAATATTTAATAAAATAAATTGACTTATTTTATGCTGCTTTCTAGTTTAAAATACTATTCGTTGTAGTGTTTTCATTTACCATTGATGAAATCGTAAATTTGATGCTCTGGATTATTAGGTGACCTTATTTAGTATATTCAAATGACGTTTACTACGGTATAGGCGGTATATTTTTAACCCTATTATTTATTATTGAACTTTTTGAACTGATTCACGTGTAATGTAGTGTAACACAATAATAAACTCATTCATATTCATAAAAAACAAATATATGTTATCTCGTTAGAAGATTCATTGAATTTTGGTTGTACTAATAATTTCATCTGGAACCTACAGGATTTCGTAACATTGCATGTGACAGGAAGACAGTTTGATGCCAGATTTTTTAACACTTTAAATTGTTTTGAAAATAACTTTACAGAGCTTTGGGTGTTGACAGGAGCCTTTTATACTTAACAACTAATTTCATGTATGATCCTCGACGGAAGACGGATTAGAATAATCGTTCAAAAGTATTGTTTATATGTTAATTCATCTAGCAGATAAAAATGACGAAATAGCTCATTGGAAGCGGATTTTCATGAGTCTTTTAGGAGAATAAATAAATAAGTCCACAAGTGCGTTTTTACTTGCATTGCTTTTTGAACATATTTACTTTTACGAGTCTTACTCGTTTTTTATCGTAAAATTGGTGTATTCCCTCTTGGAACCCACTTTTCTCGTGTTCCAATTGACGAAATACCACTGAAGCTTATTTATGGCATTTGAACTATTTTCTAAATGCAACTAAAACTTGAGTTAAAATTAAATATTACTTAAAATATTCATGGGTCACATTAAGAAAGTACCATCACCCGGCATTGGTACTCATCACCCGGCGTTTCCTGTCTTCATTATAACAATGATAGCCTTATTGACTAACAGTTACTTCCCCATTGTAAGGGATAGGAAATGCACAAAGGTGGAGGTGGGAGGTGGACACACATTTGCTTGGTATAAACAAAAATAGAAACACTTGACTACACGAAGTAAGGGGAGACCAAGACCCAACCAAACTCACGCATGAAGACAGACTGCTGCGTACGAACGGGACGCCACTCCTGAAAGCACATAGAGTATTAGGGCTTGTAGTAACAAAGATAAATACACACATTCTGCTTTGAGCGAGAACAGCGCAAAATCCAAAGTTGTTTACCAACAAAGTCAACTGTTTGGGGCAGTGTAGGACAGGAGCGACAGAAACCCCGCAAAATACAAGCTCAAGCTCCAGAATTTGGGCCCAAAGATGAATTTGGAAGTTTTTATATCTGCAGCTATGTACTCTGGCTATTGCTTATTTTTAGTCTAAACAACAAAAATATTTTTATCTTGTGTCTCAACTCAATGTATGTATGTTGCCCCTTTTGTGTTGTGAAAATAATAATGCCAGCCAAAGTGGTATCTCTGCTACTCTCGCTCGTCTGACTGCAATGCAAAGCAAAATGTGTAGCCTCTCGTCATCAGATTGAATGATGTATGTTGTTGTTGTATGTATGGTGTATTTACATTTACAATGCAAAAGTAAAATGCACTCATATCATAAGCTTGCAAGTTGAAAAGTGTTCCGGAAAATTAGTTTAAAAGAGAACTCAATTTTTGAAAGTCTTGGGGAGATTAACGGCATCCCCAGGAACAGTTTTAACGTTCAAGATTATTGAAATTGATGTGGATATGGCGTTTTGTTATCTAGATGTGTACAGCGTTGTTGTTCCCACTGCCTTTAGAATTGATAAAAACTGGCGATAATTGTCAACTGATTGGTTTTTGGTTGTTAGAAACACGAACTCATTCAGTTTACCAGTTTAAACAGGGCACGGATGCCCCTTTGGGTTCGGTTTGTGTCGTATTTGGTGTCCTGTTTTACGTGCTTAGCGGTTGGAGTGCACTGAAGAATATAAGTTGATCACAAAATGATAATGTTGTATTTTTTCTGTCGCAGGAAAAAACGAGGCTTAACCAATAAATTTTCTTTTTGCTAACGACAAACGATGCGTCTGTCGCCTCTAGTACTGAGATAACGGCCATGAAATGGCTAGAAGGATAATACAACGACGTGTACTACTGATGATTATGGATGTTATGATGTGTGATGAAATATCTTTATTTTGCAACCAGCAAGAGCAAACATAACTTTTGAATTTATATTGTTATTCTACACGGGTTTATATACAGCAAGTTTAGGTCATAGGGGAGATTGCAATGATAAATTTGCGTCAAATTGTATTACTGCAGTTGTAACGTTCCATGAAGAAAAATGTAGAACAAAAAGTGAAAAGCGTTTTCGTCGATGATACTCTTGTTTGAAAGGTTGGGGCTTACTTTGTCACGTTTTACAAAAACAACTATAAAAAATGTGAGCAGTTAATAGTTTGTTGCGCAGTGGTTTAAGGAGAAGGTCGTGATTTGTAGTAGTGTGCATTTAAACCATAAGAAAAATGGAGGACGAGACAAAACCGGACGTAGATGTAGTTAACGATGCCGCGAAAGATAGAGCTGAAAAACTTAGTTTTCAACGGGAGTTGCGTGGACTAGGTTCGTTGAATTAATGATTGCAAATGGTTTTAATGTCATATTACTTATTTGATATTGGTTCGGTTAACTGGTATAAACTCAAATTGTGGTCTTTAGAACTCAACGCTTACTCAAGTGTAATGCAGGCATTAAGAGCTTCTGGTAAGCCAAATGCAGAAAAGGATAGCCTTCTGAAGACCATGCGGGATTTTTTCCAAGTTTCCGAAGATAGACATAAAGCAGAACTTCGATTTTTGGCTTACGATGAAAAATTGTGCGAAATTTCAGAAAAGTAATTAAAATTTTAACCACGTTTTCATGATTATAATTATTTTTTACCTATGTACTGCTGTTATAATATTGATTTTAATGTTTTTAGATTAAATGGTCACGATTTTATTGAAGAATGGTCTTTCCAAGCACAACGAATTTACGTTCCACTAAGTCAGCCTCCGTTTAGCTTATATCAGAGTTTTCCTAATAGTTTTACCAGAACATGCCCGTCAGTACGCGATCCATTACCGATGGATAATACAACCAAACAAGACGAAGATTCTGACGCATATTCTGAGAGTGAAATAGAACTTATCAATAGTATAATTAAAGACAACCCCGAATGTAATGGATGGCAACCTGAAAATCCAAAACCTGTAACGATTGCAGTGGAACAAGGGACTGGAAACGAAGCTGAGATTGAGGAAATAGAGCAGCATATGAAAAAACGACAAAAGATCAAGAAGCAGCCAAATTTTACGCCCGCAAGATCTCCAGATATCACAGAGGCTCCAAAAACACCAACCAAGTCGACCCATGTAAAGTGTGAAAGTAAACCGAGTAATGTGGTTAAAGGGCGAGGAGTGAAAAGGAAAGAATCCGAAGAATTGAGTACCCCACAAAGTGAAAATGTTGAGCTACCATCCAAAACTTTAGAGCGCCCTAAAAGTAGACTCAAAATTAGAAAGCAAAATAAGACATCGTCGAAACTAAAAGCTCCTAAAAGTACACTGCCACTTCCTGCTGAAACTAAAAAGTCAAAAGAATCCTCAGAAGAAACCTCAAGTGCTGATGAAGGTGAAAACGGACCATTGTTGTTGAATGAAAGCTCCAGGGTTATGTCTCCTGTGTTTAGTGAAGTAATTAGGTCAAGTGTTTTATGCCGTGGCAGAGGGCCACGTGGGCGTGGTAATGTTGAAAGAAGGAAGAATAATGCCATTACTAGTCCGTCGAAAGTGAAGCCTGGCAAACCACGACCAAGAACTCCAAACCAAAAATCAGGAAAATTTAAAATTTCTGTTCCCACATCCGGAAGCAGAAGGAAAAGTAAACTAAATGAAAAAATAGACTATGATGATGTTTTGATGGATCTGGATGGAAATGAAATGGAAAAGCAAAATGTATACACCTCGAAAGGAGAGGAAGTTCCACGAAGACTTTTACTGGACTCTCAGTCTTTCGACAGAATAGGGGACTCCCGTGCTTCATTCAAAGACTTCAAATCTTCTGAAGATTGTGCATTATATGCGGAGACACTGCCAATAAATTACAATCATGAAGATATGGAACAAGTCAATGATGGGGTATTCAAACGGCCTTTGCCTCCGTCAAGAGGTCCGAAACCTTGGGAAATAAAAGACGCTCGATTGACGTTGAGAGAAGAAACTATTAGTGATGAAAATAACAGCAATAATATTCATTATGGGGAAATCGAAATCAGTCACCAATTACACACAGACGTGCCAGTATCACCGACAAATAATCTTGATACTACCGTTATATCACCACCAACCAACAAACATGAACTCCCTCCACCTCCCAAGAAGCAAAGAATTAAAAGTCCACTTATTGTAAATCCTAATATTAATCCACCAAACGTGTCAAAAGTTCCTTTAGCTGCTCCAGTTTTTAGCACTAGTTTAAGTTCAGTTAATAAGAAGCGACAAACGAACAAACCTATGAGCGTTGTAGATAGTTTAAATCTCCATTTGCCAACATCTGCGACAGCATCAAGCTTAGCGGCGTCATCGAACAATCGTCGAGCTGGTGCGACTGTGGGGGGTGGATGCAGCATGTTCTCAAATTCTTCTGCTCTTATTGCAGGAGCAAGAGGAACGGCTCCAGGAATTTTACAACAACAACGGAAAGCGCAACCACATATTTTAGCCAATTCGAAAGTTCATCAAAGAGCATTCCCTCCAGCAATGAACACAGGTTCAAATATCGTAAATGTTAACACTAACATTCTTCCACCAATTGGTGGTGCACCAACTTTTTCAGCTGGGGCGTTACCACCGCCTAGCCCTGTTGTTTCAGTTGCACCAGCTTCACATGCAGTTCAAATTCCAACTTCGCCGATTCCGATTTCAGCTATTTCAACGGTACCTCCATCATCCCCTTTACCTTTTCAAAGTTTTCCAACCTCGAATTCACCCAGTCTTAGCATAGCTGGCGCAGGAGTGCCAATGCCAATAGTGAATAGAACTTCACCCGGCGCTAATATAATATTTGTACAGAAAAGTAATGGTCCCGCAATAGGCGGGGGTGCTCCAGTTCCCAACAATATCGTAAGTTTTTATTAGTTGTTTTAATCTTATCTATCAGATCTTATTGTTGATATTATAGTACATCGCTAAAAAAATAATCAAAATTAATTATTGCTAAATACTGTGTACACCAATAGATGCCTCTGAAAACACAGCCACGAGCCGTTATTCTTAGACGAGCCCAGCTTCCAAGACAGGTATTATATTACAATATTTTTTAAATTTCTGTACGGCAATGACGCGTTATTGTAAATAATTATTATTATAAACTCTTTAGGGAAACTTAATGTTCCTGGATGTGCATAAAAATCACATCGTTACGCCATTGCCATCATCTCCACTACTTCAAACTACAAGAATACTCAATGGTACACCCACATTTGACATTATATCAAATACGATTTTACAAATCACTTATTACATAGAAAACACGTAGGTATATCGTGTCTCATGGTTCATAATATATTTTATTAATTTTTTTTAACATTTGGACAGCACCCGGAGAACTTTCACTTCTCAATATACAGCCCAGCTCAGGTCCCATAAAGTCACCCCCAACACCCTTCGTAGCACCTCAGTCTTTTGCCCCAACCGATGTTTCTCCTGGAGAGGGATTGTCTACGCATCATATTCAAAAACCTGAAGGAATAGTTATACACACAAGCCCAGAAACTTTTATAGCTAATTTTTCGGATGTAAGTCAAATCAACCATCAAATAAATGATTCTGAAGCAACGACGTCAACGATTCTTCAAAATCAAATTATTGTAGAAGGTAAGTTGAATTATACTTGAAATAATTCTTCCAAAATCAATTTGCCACTTCACAACTCATAATATTCTGTATTAATTAGAAAAAGACAACCGAATGTCTAATGCAATAACTCATCAAGCTCAAGAAGCTCCCCAAGATGCTGAGTACGCTCAGATAGAGGCAGAGTTGATGCAGATGGAAGAGGGAAGTTTTGAGGAAGTTGTATACGAGGAGGAAGTGACAACAGAAATAGTTTCACTGGAAGACGGGGGAAACACTCAATATATTTATACAAATGACACTTGTGCAACATCGGAGGGCGAAAATGCATTAACATCTCAAGAAGCATTAACGCATAATGCGTCTTCCATCAGCGGCAGCTCCACGGACACTGCATCAGAAAACGAAACTAGCATAAATCATTTGGAGTCACCCGATAATGATAGTGGTAACAACAGTCGACAAGCGTTGGTAAAGAAGGTTTCTCTAAGCCCAATAGAGGAAATGAAAGTAGCATCGGATGCAGTGTCTCGAGCTTTGTCTCTCAGCAAATTGTCTCCAGCAAAAAGATTAACATTTTCTGCTCCAATCACATTAGGAACTACGACGTTCAGTTTTACTGGTGGAAAATCTAACCCTGCTCCAGAAAATTTAATACCCAGCTCAACAACAAGTACAATTAATGTTGTTCCTGTTGATTTTCAACCCACGTCCACCACGGAGACGACTCTATCAGTTGCTGATGAAGATGCTGGTATGAACATGCACTTAAAGTCTCTATGATTTTATTTATGCATAGGTAGGCATATACATTTAGTCAACTTTTCCATTACAGATCGATCGGTAAGTCTACAAAGGAATACCGTCGGAAGCACAAAATCAATTACGACTGTTCAAGGAGTGGTACATAATGATATTTCGCAGCAATGCGATGTTTCAGCTCAGGTAGACACCATGCAATCCAATAAATGCCGTAATACAAATTTCATTAAACGGACTCTAGTAGCATTAAAAATTATCAACGCTATATTGATTGCAGGATGGTACAACTTCGAGTTAGACCCTCAGGATGTCTAAGCAATGTTTAACTTGGTAGTTTGGAACAATGCAATATTGGACATTCAACGTATCATGTCATGGAAAGTCCAACCAAACCATGTGCATTATGCCTTGCAATTTCAACGCCAGTTGATATCCCACCATTGGAGCAAAATTGGTTAGCAAAACCTACATTATACTCATTTGTTTTGATCCTTAACTCCCCGGATTAGATTCCTACTCATGCATACAAGTTGGGAGGATAAATACTGATCACTTTCAGGTAGAAACGAAATGAAATGAACTGTGATGATTTTTTATAAATTATTATTTAAATATACTATATATATTTATATATTAACTGAGCGTGTTTAAAAGTAAGTTTAGTTACGTTTATATCATGGGCGAATCAATCACGTGATGAGGTTAAATTTATATTAAATCCTTCAAATAACGATAATAATAACGTTTACGTTTTGTTTCGACCATTATAGTTCCGTATTGTCATTCATGATTTTTAAGAAAGTGCTTCCGTGTTCTCATGTATTGTTTGATGGACATAGATATGTATGGTATAATATATTATTTATTTGTTTTTATAGAAATTGTAATGTTTTGCATTTATCCTGCACAATACATAATGTGCTGTGTGTATTTAACTTCGTGTTTAGCACACAGTCCATAAATATGTTGTAACTGTACCCTGTGAAAACGCCTCAAAAGTATTTAAAAACACTTGTTCATGTTCTTGCAACATGCATTTTTGACCTAATATGAACTAAAACTATCTTGTAAACTATTGTGTAGCAATAATTAAAATAACTTTTAGAATCGTACTTGGTAATAACTTCTTAAATTATTATTGCAGTAGCAAGTCATAATACAGTTATACAAAATGCGGAATTTTGACAGTTTTGCAAGGACCTTATTTTGTAGCAAACCGTTAGACTAGTAATTGAATTTCCGGGTAATTGAATGTGGTGATGGGTCAAATCATTGATTTGAGCCCTCCAAAATGCTCACGTTGCATTTTTTAGACAGCATGTTCCTTCACTAATACTACTTGCAAGATTATTACTTCACGGATATCGCGGATATCAGATTTCAAGTTTCTGTGTCATTGTAATAAAAGATTGAAAACTCGTCCTTCCTTGGTTTTACATGTGTTTTTAGATATGGCTGCACAGCCATATTTTTTGTCTGTAGGTACATATTTGTTTTAATACTACTCTGCGTGTTCCTATATAATTCAAACTATGCTATACGATGAAATGACTACAACAGACAAGTAAAAAGCAATAATTACATGCGCGACTATCGTATGATCTTGCTTGTTCACTAGAATATGTTATGATTATATTACATTCTAATACCGTTAAAATCGTCTTGTACGATGCCTCCTCTGAGTATCATATACACCTATAAAACTACTGGCATAAAATAAGCATAAGTTATGTACTACTACTTTATGTACGGACGGATGCCCATAATACGACGTACCAACAAAAATGTGTTTAAAAGCGAAAGAAATAATAATAATAAAAAATCAGCGTTTTATAAACAAAAGCAAGATATATTATTTTATTTATGCATTTTTCGGTATTTGTTTTTATTTCGTATTGAAGCATTGAAGTTAGTTATCTATTCCTGTTACACACACAACGGATTCGGATTTGGAGAAATTGACATAAACTCTTGTATCCTCATTTTTCGATAAAAATATATACCACAACTCATCCCACACTCGTGGTAATTCATGTAACAAAATACTTTGGTTGTTGGTTACATATTTATAGTTCTTTGCTGATATATATATATGTGTGTGTGCTACACATATAAAATTACAAAACTAAAGTGAGTCATACTTCTCACTCACACTTAACTTTTGTGTTTGTGTGCTGTGTATGTATTCATGCGCGGAATATAAGCTCAGGAGTGGTGGTAGAGAAGATAATTTTCTACATGCCTACTAAATTCAATGCAAGATGCAAAAATGCATCGTATTCTTTTTAACAGTGAACAGGATTTTTTTCATCCTGTTGTAAGAAGATGCATACAAGACGAGCTTGTTGAACTTTACACTCACTGATTGAAAATTGAAAAGTACATACACTCTGAAGGAACATAAAATATATTTTCCTACAGAAAGAATACAAATACATATGAATCTAAATATGTATAAAGAATATGTACATAACATATGTATATATATATATATATATATATATATATAAATAATAAAAGATAGTGCACAAAATGTAATGAGCAAGCACCTAGTTGACTTGATTTTACTTGATTTTTTGATACTATCATCGTTGTTACTTTCGTTGTGCCAACCAAATAAAACGCTAAGAGCGAAGTTCGTTTATTTTATGCTAATAATGCTTTGTTGGAAATGGTACTTTTCAATTAATTTTTTTACAATTTTATTCATCGAGCAGATAAAAATCTGAAGACTAATTTAGTCATGATAACATGACATTAAAATAGAAAAAGTCCACATTCTCATAAGAAAGAAGCAGTCAGTGCAGTGGTGGCGAATTGTTAATATCATCATCGTTGGTTACATCTTACTGCCACTCTCGTCGACATCTTTTATGCTTCTCAATACTCAATTGTTCTCATTCACACAATCGAATCCACAAAATGTTCGCTCATCGTATGATACAAAAATGTGTACGACTTGTCTTTACAGATAATACGTTGAATATAATATTTATCTTCGGTTTGGACCAGAGATGATGATGGTGACTGTGATTACATACATTTCTTTGAAATACATAAAACGTTCATAAAATACTTTTGTGCTACACGTATGTCTGTGTATTTTGTGTTAATATAATTTTTTGTAATTTGCGACTCATGACTTTTTACGGTGCTGCTTAATGTATTCATGAGATTCAGGCTCAAAGTATCCTTAACTTTACCTTGTAAAATATATTAGGGCCAATTTTAAGCATGGCGGATCTGTGCTGCATTTTTGGTTGCACCGTGTATGTGTACTCCTTTTTGGTCCGATATATTTATAGTGTGTAAAGTGCATGCATATAGAAGAGAACAAGTATTATTATTATTTAGTATAAAATATGCACATCATATAACGCTTGTCTTGTCGGTTACTATTTTGAGCGCAGAGTGTAGGTGCAATGCAAATATCTGCATTTGATGCAGCCAGACACGATTTTTTGCAATTCTCCCATCTCAACATGATCCATGCATCCATCCTGTGATGGCTGTTTGCAAAAAATTGAGTGAATACGTTGTGATTGACACAAGAAGGGAAATGACATTAAGAAAATCCTGTCAGAAAATTTCTCGCTCGACTACTTATTACTCTGATTTAATCTAATACCAAAATTACATGAAAAAGTCGTTGTCTTATTCGCTTTTTCTCTCCTTTCTAGTTTTTTAACAACGTTATATCATCGCATCATCATCGTCGTCATCCTCATAAGAAAAGCCTATAGGCTTATAGGCTGTTATTATTACGACTGCTGCTATACAGCGAGTTAGTCGCTTACTGTCATGACTTTAAACAACGTGGTAGATAATCAAAAGGATGATGATGGGAAGAAACTTTTATATCTTCCAACTTGAAATGCAACAGCTCCCATCTACTTCTCTCTCTCCCTCTCTTCTTTCCCTCTTATCATCTACCCTTGCATTCTGTCTCTCCCAGCTTTCTATCCCTCTGTGAATCTCGGTCTTGTTTCATATGGTTTGTCTAGCATAAAATATTTCTTTCAACTCACACGGTAATTTTTCTGTTGCATTGGACCATTAACTATTATCGACCGACGACAAGCGGGACGGTGGCAGCAGCAGTATCGAGCAAAGATACGTAGGTACGTAGTATTTCACCACTATGCATCCTATCATTATCATTTTATCATTATTTTCATCTTCACCAACTGCAGCTTTCGTGATTCAGGCGTTGTAAGAGAGAGGGAGAGAGAGACAGAAAAGGTAGCGTTCTTGAACCAAATAAAAAGTGCAATCGGCAGGCACCACCACAACAACAACACCACCACTATGAAATGCACACAATAAATATATATACTTGCTTCGAGTGAAGTTGTATTCTCAATTCTCCTATTGCCCATGCCATATACATATGTATATACATATACACGTTGCACTATATGCAGTGCAGTTGTGCAGTGCAAAAAATGCAACAGCCAACTATAAAATACACACTGAAGAGTAGGCACTCTTATTATAAAAGTGCCCTCGCCTCTCTCTCTCTCTTCTTCTTCTTCTTCCTCTCTCAAAGCAAAACTTTTTGGTTGCACTTCTTTGAATCATGATCATCATCTATTCCACCACTTTCGTCATCACCCACCAGCGCAGTGCACTACCACATTGTCTTCGTCTTTCTTGATCTTTCGGTAGTTTAGATTCGATGAAAAAACACTCGTTTTGCGATCTAATAGGAGGATATTAATGGCAGTTGCAGTTGGCGGCTATAACATGATGCCACTTTTGTTCTTTTTTCGCTTACTTTTGGTCGATACGTGAAGCATTTTATGCTTATGTGTACTTTGGTATATGCAAGCACACGTATTATCAAGGTGAAAAAGATGCACGTATACGCTTTTGCTCAAATGAATGAAAGGGGAAAAGATAAGATATTATTATTCGCGGATGCTGAAAATTACGACTACATTTGATCATATCATTATGACGATAATGCTGGGATGATGAAACAATGTACACATGCATTTTTCTATCCCGACTGTGCAGATAATTTTATATTTCTTTCCCTCCTTGTCTACGTGTAATGCAAAATGCAGACATGCAACAACTTTTTTCTTTCATTTTTCTTGTACAAAAGTGCATTAAGTTTATGTATGTACACTTACACAAGGGATATATGTATAAACATATATACATATATATGACCGATATGGCAAAGCCACAGAAGCGCCGAGTCTTTTAACACGCTCCTCCAACCATATTTCTCTAGTTTTTCCCTCTTCTCTCTCTCTCTCTCTCACTCGCGTTGTCTGGTTCAACTTTTCATTCTCACAGGCACGAATTAATGCTCAGCAGTACGAAAACTTTGATATCATCAACATCATCATCGTCATCATGTGGTCATGGCCTTATGCAATATGCAACGAGAAGTACCTACCTGCAGCAGACATGCATATATATTTATGTAAATAAAACCACATTACCTATGCGCAGAGGAAATACCTACACAGATGTGGAATGTGAAATGTGTGTGGAGGCTTCTCTCTCTCTCTCTCACCCTTCTTTTACACAGAACACTATTTGCAAATTTTGTAATATTTTTATTCATGTTTCTTATTCTAGAGAACAAGCAAATAAAAAAGTGCATGGTTTTGGTAAAGCTTGATTATTAATGCAATATATGTTGTACATTTTACATTCTCTGTACACCACGACCGACAACGAGGCATCTGCTTTCAGTGCATTCTGCATTTTGCAATAATGTAATATATCGTGGCTTCGGCGCTTTGAGGATTCTTCGTTCGTTGATGTAAGAGTGGATGTCTGTATGTATATGTGTGTGTTTGCAAGAGTGGTCCCACCAGATTCGTGAAAACTACCACCGAGGAACAAATGGGAGCCTGGCATCAGCTTGCGGTTTTGTGTTCCACATTACAATGATAATGATGACGATGATGTTGTCGATGGTGCTGATGGTGGTGCTACTTTTGTACATTCTAAACTAAAAATTGATCAAGAACTTGCTGCTGCACTAAAATGCGAGAATGAGTAACTGACTTGCTGTTTTCACAATTCACCAACACAGAGAACGGATAGAAAATGCACATAAAATGTATATAAGCTCATATATACCTGTATATATTTTTACAATTCTATTGTTATACCACCATGGATTGTTCATTTTTTATTTCTAAAGCTGGACGGCTTTCTACGTGCCTGTTGTGTGTATTGAACCAATACAATGGTAGGTAGTATCAACAACTGTGTATAGAGATAGCTTGCTCGATCTGAATAGTGCAAACCACAATAGTATAAGCTGCTCCACTTATATATAGTTTGCATGTATTGAGAAGAAAAAAATGTGCAGCGTTGCGCTATAATAAACACAAGTCGTGTCTTTCACAACATTCGCATCGCATTTTAATTCGCGTCTCTTCTTGCCTCTTACTTAAAACTCAGCAAAAGTATGACGGACCGTTGAGTTGTTGCTGGCTCATTCCTTTCCCTTCTCTGAGGGAGAGAGCGAACGAAAGAGAAGAGAGAGAGAGGGATAGAGATGTGCAGGAGTAGGCAGTAGGCAACCAGAAACCATCATCACCACAAGCAAAGCATGCACTAGTGCAATGCACAAATCTTCATTTCTCATCGTCGTGACACAGTCAAGCCTTTAGATATTGTGCCACACAGCGCAGAGGCAGACACAGACACACAAGTAAGCGTTGCGTTGTTGGCATAAACGTTCATTAGTTATTGGGGTATGTATGTTACTCCTTATATACACGCTTATAGCAGGACGCTTATAGATAGGGAGTGAGAAAGAGAGAGAGAGAAAAAAAAGTAGGAACGACCACATTTACAGTACCTACGTGTGCAGTTCCATATTGTCATGTATGAATGCATGCATATTACTACACTGACTACTGACATCTTGCATTGCATATTTTGTGCAGAAAGTACAACCCCAACGTTATTATTACACTACTACTACCATAACACAAAAATTGTTTAGCTCCCTGCGCGTCTCCGTCTACTAAACGAAAGAAAGGTTTATGATGATCATGGTTATTGATGCAGCAACGCTACATCATTATGTACGCTTGTCCTTTTAGCACTACTAGACCAGAAACAGAACTTTGTTGTACATACAATTTTGAACATTGCAAACTACAAACTTCTTACTTATTATTATGTGGCGCACAAATGAAAGTATCATCATTATCATCACTATCATCATAATGGTAGTTGTGATGGTGGCGGTGGTGGTGATCCCCAATGTAAAATGTAAGTAGATTTTGTACCTTTTAGCAAAGAGCAAATAAGCCATGCCTAATATATTGGAGGCAATGGACTAAAAGTTGATTGTACAGAATTTTGCTCTCCTTTCGACCTATTCCCGTCCGATCAAGGATTTTCTATATCCTTGGCTGTCTCTCCCTCCTGTATTATTTTCTGTGTGCAAGTGTGCATGTCTGTCTAGAGAGAGAGAGAGAGAGAGAGAGAGAGCAACGGGGAGAGCGAGAAGACGGAGGGAGAAATGCCTTCTTCGTTTAACTAAAAACCATTGCTATTACATAAACCGTCTGTGCCCGGTGTGTTATACCTACCTGTCTATATTTATGTTGCAATATCCATGCAATGCATTATTTTAGTACCTAACTGACATTCTTATCGTCCTCATCATCCTCGCAGAAGCGAGCGAGCGAGCGCAGCGTTCTTCGACTCCGAAGCAAGTAAATACAGAATTGTGTAGTAATTATTAGACTTCTACACATTACCACTACTAACTACCAAGTTTCTACTTGGTTATAGTTCTGGTCTGCCTGCAGTATATTGCAATATTAAAGCAGCAGCAGCGTTTTCATTTCATCTTCATCATCCACCTTTTGAAGACTGTACGTGGTAGTGGTGGTGGGGTCGTGTCTGCTCACACTCGTACCATGTATTTTTATATTATTCTATTCCTATATTCAATCGAACAAGTCAGTGGCATATTATCGTCATGTTGGAGAATAAGTGTGTGGATATGTGTATGTATGTACATAGCATGCATACATTTTGATTTGCAGTGCATCAAAGTGCATTAAGTAGGAAATTGTAAGCACCACCTACCTACAAGGAGGAACGGCGTGTTTTATACAATATTCAAGTCAACGTGCCGTTTTGCACACACAAAATGTTTACTTTCAAGTTGTACTTTACTTTTCTCTTTTGCTCTTGTCGTCGCTCTCTCTCCGTACATCAATGTTTTACTAACTCAACCTGAGTTCGCTTGGCTTTGTCATGAAAAGAGTCGAGTTTCACAGAGAGTGATACAAGTATACTACATTGCAAAAATAAAAGAGAAGTAAGTTTCTCTCTATCATCTCATGTAGTTTTACACGCCAAAAAAGAAAAAGTCAACGAGTACGTGCTCCTAGTAGCTTTGGCTGCGGCTGGTGTTGCTGTTTTGTAAAAAGTATGAAAATATTGTAGAGTTGTTGCAGACTGAGTCGCTGTTCCCGTTCCTAGACGGCTGACGACTGGTATGTTGGGGTTGGCTTGAATGTTGGATGTATGCACTTTTTGGTCGAAACGAACAACATATCTTGGTCATAAAAATATACACAATCTCTCACATGAATGCAGATTATTATGAATATGTACTTATCGTATCATTATTATACCATGATGCATCCATAGACTTTTTATACGCTTACAAGGAGAGAGACTATAAGAAGAATCATATTCCATCCAGATCTTCTTCTAGACATACACACACATTATACGTAGGTACAACAATTTTTATAATGGTCGGCAGTCTGCACACATACATACAAATAGCAAAAGATGCCTGCCTATATTGTATATACTCTTGTTATAAAAACTGTTAATAGCGATAGAAATAATAATAATAATAGTAATAACAATATTAGTCCCTGATGTGTATCTTTCTTTGTAGTGTCTACTCTCAAGAAAGAGTACGGACGCGGGTAGAGGCCTTCCTTTCGAATCCGGGGCTGAATCCTCCCGAATTCCATAATATTAGAAAAAACAACATACTCCTTTACTGTTCTTCTTGAGAAAGTTTTTAAAAGCTATAGGGCTAGGGTGCATTATTTGTAGTACTTACACACACATACACACATACATACAAACACAGACAAATCAGACACTCACAACATAATAAATAATATACAAAGATTCGTCACATACTATTTTTCTCCCTACTCATCAAAACGAGAGAGAGGGATTTATACATACATTGCAACTATACCATTGCTTTTCTCGCAGGAACGAAGGGAGAATCATTAGAATCAACATATATTAAATTATTTTAAAACCCTCCTTTTAATAACTGTAAGGACGACCACGGACAAATACAGCAGGATAATTTCTTCACCACACAATATAATGAATCAAGAAACGCCAACCAGCTAGTTCACCGGTACAGTACGCAAATACAAAAACGATTGATTTAAAGTGATATTGTACACATCAAACGAGGCAGACAATAACATTAGCATACGAACAGAGTGGAATATTAATCGAATCTAGAAGAAGAACAATAAAAATATCATAAAACTGTTTTCTACAAGGAGAGAAGAGAGAGGGTAAAAAAGGAAAATAACGAGGAGTCATAATAATATAATAAAAATATACCCATCTCTGTCTCTCTCTCCCCCTCTCTCTCTCTCACTCTCTTGATATTCAAAGTATATAAACACATTGTGAGCAGCCACAACAGAGTAGAGCCAATAAATAATATGTTAAACAAAGCATTAAAAAATTATTAATATTAAAGTGGTGGCGGTGGTAGTGGCAGTAGTATACGGTGGTTGTTGTTGGCGGTGGTGGTGGCAGTGTGTGAAGAAATTTTCTCATCGTTTTTCTCCGGGTCTCTATCGTCTCGCGTTTCTCTCCCCCTCTCCCCTTTTTTTCTCTCTCTCTCTCGCTCGCTAACTGTGCAGTGTGTTGTACAAGGCCCATATCTTTCTCTCTCTCGTGTGTTCCTCTCTTCTTCTCTCTCCTTCTCCACTCAACTCAGTGTCTGCTGCTGCTGTCGGTCTCGTTGCTCCTTTTTCTTTTTTCCTTGTTGTCTCCAAGTGCATACAAGTAGGTACACACATGCATAGACACTATAGTATTGATCCCTTCCTTCCAGCAGCAGCAATCCTGCCCGGCGTCGTGTGCCACTTCAGACAGATCTCCCGAGTTTCCTCCCATGTCTGGGTTTGAAATCGGCCGAATACACCGAAAACTACTGTAGAGAACACAGAGACAGAGAGAAATATATAAAAAACAGAAAAGAAACAGAAAGAAAGAAAGAAAAAATGGAAAGTTTTATATTGACTGTTAAGAACAGGAGGATCTCAGAAAGGCGTTTACCCAGAAAGCAATAGTAGATTATTTGTAAAAATAAAAATTATCACTTTTTTATTACTAATACTTTTACTACAATCTACGGCTGTAATTGTTATTAACAATATTGATACGATTAGTATAAAACAGCTCTTTTGAAAAAAAATATTGTACGATTCAGAAATTCCCTTTCTCTTTCATTCATCAAATATATGTAGGTAAACAATATAAAATATATTGATAAAAAGTTACTGTTTCCACTTGTAATATTGTAGTTGCTAAAACGAAAAGATTAAGAAGGACGCCGAATGGTGGAGCAAAGTTGTACGAGGACGGACAGAAACGTTTTTAATTGAAATTGTGATATGAAATGATCTGGTTTTAAAGAAGCTGGCGCTCCCTTTTCAACCTAGGGCACTTTGATATACGGACGAAAAGAGTAACAAAAGTTTTTTTAACGGAAGAGAGCAAAATAATATTGTTACTTTTTACAATTACTGCTACTCTATACTTCTATATACTTAAATGTAGATGTACATAAGTAGAGAAAGATAAATACGGTAGGGTTTTTACATATAAGTTACTGAAAGGACTGATATTGAAGGACTGAAAAGATACACTGTAAGGATTTCACCAGCAGCAATATAGCTAAATATCACTTCACTTCAGTAAAGAAAAGCATTGCCAATTTGTTGTCATCTTGTAAGAAACGAAATTGCACCAAGAAGATAGAAGAATAGGACGAAAAAGACGGTCTCTCACATGAGAAAGAGTAAAACGTAAAAGATCAAGAGTTGTGCTACTTGTGCTGAATTTAAACCGCTCAACGTTTATAACCGACCTATACGAAGTAAGTGTGTACGTGACGAGTTGACTATTTTTTGGAACGGTAATTACTGTAAAGGTAAGTTGTTGTTTTGTCAGTTTCACAAAGTTTTTAATCGCTTTTTAACTATTTGGCGTTGTTGGAATGTCAGTAGTAGTTTACTGTAGTTAGTTTATAAGTTATTGCTTGCTGTCATTGTCGTTTACACGGAGTCATTCTCTACTCCTGATTTTGACCAGAAAATTTAGCTGTGATGGATAGTGGTCAAAATATGGTAAATCCAACTCAAATCAAGTTGGAGGTTCCGCCGCAACTGCCGCCACCACCGGTACCGGTGGTGGTTCCAAACAACACTGCCGGTCCTATGCCTGGAGGAAGTGGAAATGCCAATAATGGTGGGGCAGGTGCACAGGCTGGTCAACCTGGTGCAGCTACCCAGCCGCAAAAGAAATTTCCATGTCATCTATGCCGAAGGTCTTTTATGCACAAACAGTCGTTGGACATTCATATGCGAAGCCACACAGGTCCGTTGTTTTACACAGTAGGGTTATCAAATTGTACCCTTCTTGAAATCGTTGCTTAACAACATCTACCTTATCTTGTGTTACCCAGGTGAACGACCTTATAGTTGTGCGGACTGTGGACAAAGTTTCTCTCAGCGAGCTACATTAAATCGTCACCGACGAAGGGTTCACCTTCCAAAGAGTCAACAATGCAATGAATGTGGTCGCAAGTTTGGGTAAGTTGTTCATAAAATTAGTGAGGTCGTCGGTGAGTTGGGCATTTTTGTCGTCGATGACGTTGCAACCTTAAGCTAATCATAAACACGACATTTCCCTTAGGTGTCGCGACTATTTAGTGAAGCATATACGTACGCACACTGGCGAGCTACCTTATCAATGTCCAAAGTGTAGCAAGCGGTTCAGGGATAAAAGCGCCCTAAATCAGCATGCTCGTTCTCACAAGTAACTCAACACTCAACTCAACAAGATGCTTAAATGCCTCCATCATTTCAATCTAAAGTAAACGAAAATTAAGCAACTGAACTTCTGGTGGATGGCAAGCCCGCGCGAAGGAGAAAATATTCATGAGTAAAAATTTTTGTCCGAATTTTCTCGGAAAATACTGAACTGATTTAGTGATATAGCTGTGTTATAGTAAACGGAAAAGAGGTTTTTAGCAATATTTGTAGGGTTTTGGGAGGAAGATTTGTTCAGAAGATTTTTTGACGCTCGAGAAGAAAAATTGTCTCATATAAAACGATAAGGAACATGCTAACACGTGTATAAAAACATTTTGTTCATAATATTTAATTATTGCTAACGGGAAAGCTGTAATAACAGGCCAAGCCAGGCTGTTTTGACGGTTAAAAACACAAGCTTAACTATTAATATAAGTATCTACTATGAAAGGTACATATTATATAAAATCTGCATTACTACTGTTAAAAATGATTTGAGTGTGTGACGAGGGAAAATTGTACACATATTGATAGTTCTCATTATTATGATATCTGTAGAGATAAAGACTTATCCAAATCTAACTCCTAAAATCTTACATCATTATTATTATTATGTATTAAAGTTATTAGTTTATACATTTATAAAATACGTAATTTAAAAAAAACAGCTTTAAACAATTTTCTGGTTGCTCCAATCTACTATAATGAGTTTTGGAAGAATTTTTATTGGAAACCGGAAAAGGTATGGAATGAAACAGAAAAGTGAACGAAAGTTAAGTTGTTTAGCGTGGAACGAAAAGAAGATTTAATGGAAACATGATGTGATAGATTAAAATACTGTAATATTTTCATGATTAGTTTGCGGTCTGCATTTTCCAGGCAAACTGCAGACCCTATCCACTTGTACTACTTTACCTTGTGGTAAACAAACGAAATCACTGGTGCATTATTTTATAAAAGAAGCAACACATCGTGAATGTAATATGCAATGATGATATGTTAAGAGCCGGAATGAGATATCAACAATTTATTTAGATAACGTTTAGCTATATTGCGACAATGATTATTCAACGAATATGAAGAAAAGGGAACAGGAAATGGTTTGTTATGGTACGTTCATGGCGAATGGAAGGGATTCGATATGGTGATTATGAACTTTTAAAGGCAATATGACTATGACTTATATACATATATATTATATTATTACTATTATTATTAAAATATATACAACACATAAGTAAGATTATTGTATCACAATTATAAAAGCATTACTAAAACTACAGTTATTACTTGTACTGAAACACACATTTATATTATCATTATTAATATTTTTAAGCAAAAAAGTAATTATTATTTTCTCTGCATGCTGTTGTTTTATCAAAAAGAGAATGTAGTAACGTTACGTTGCTCTGCAGGAAAAGTGTATGATGATGACCTGAAAGTAACTCGGTAGTAGAGGTATTTTTTGTATAAAAAGTACCTATTTGTACCATTGCAAAAATTGTTTGCTGCTGTTTGGGAAAGGAACGAAAACGATTTCATTAAAAATATAAGCGTAATGAAGGACTGATTCAAAGAAGACGGAAACAAAGTACGTGATGATTTTGGTATTGTGAGAAATAATGTGTAACGGTTATTAGTAAAACCAAAATAATATCGTTCTTAAAAGAAATACATAGACAAGGAAGCAGGTAGATAAATAATATATTATATTTAGGCATTATACAATACAATGTAGGTAGTAATCAGTGTGAAAATGCATGATCACAAGAGATGTGTGTTGTATGAGTGGTGCATTAAGTGCATGCTATGATGACGAATTTTTGAAGATGATCATGATGATGATACGTATAACGAGTACAGCAACTTATACATTTAACTTACCTGCCTGCCGAAACCAAAATTATGTCTTTTAATTTAGTACCTTAATTATTTCGGACTGTTGGTTGAAATTATCAAAAGGAAATGGTCCTAAGAGGGTTGCAGTGTCGTTGACGGTGTATATCGTTCTATTCTAATTACTATACAAATATAACAACGTCCATTTTTACAGTCCGAGGTTTAAATAGTTTCTTCATGCGTGCAGCGTGCATTTAAATTGTCAATGATATATACGTACGTGAAAGCTAAGTTTTTACAACTTATAATAATATTCTGAGAAAACAACAAATCTATATTACATAGCAGCTTTCAATTTTCAAATAAAACAAAAAAACCTTTATATATATTCTATAGACATTATACATATAATCCAGTACCAACAGGAAAACAGTTAAGGTGCAACTCGGCGAGGAATTTCTCTTTCAAAATATCTCTTTGCAACGCAACGTACCTTTGTATGATGTTTTTCTTGAAAACAGCTTAATTTGACTGTGACAGTTTCATGTTAGTCAGTAATGCAAGTTGGATGGCAATTCTGGACATGAAGTAAGGATTCCTAGAGTGTTCCAGAATATGGGATGGACAATTTAAGGAGCAGGCTTGTATTTTTCACAACCTGCTGGGCTGGTAGACTGAAAAGATGACTTACATTATCTCATTTTCTGATCAAGTTATTTTTTGCTCTAGTTGTGGTAGTAAAGAATCATATTAGTAGAGAATAATAGGTATACAGTTAAAGTATAAAATAATAATAATATAATAATAATAGCAAACTTCTGAATTATAAATATATATATAAATGAAACATCATTGCTGTTATCATTTAAAATATTGCTACTATGTAAAACTCCTTCTAAGTAATAATAATAATTATCATTACTGTGTGTGTTTTATTGTTTATATACATAGGTAGATGCATACATATTACTTCAAGTTGAAGGAGTTGATATTACTTGCGTACATGTCATAGATAGAGTTTTAAAATTGGTTTTGGGGAACTATTGTTTTAATCGTTGCACTAAACTTGCTATATTTTTTATAGCAAACCTAATCTATATTATATATAGATTCTCTTATTTTATGTCCAAAGTTGAAAGTATGTTTTATAATCTTTTATTCTTTGTTGGACATAATTTTTTTTCTGTTTTCGTATGGTAAAAAATACTACAGCTAAAAGAAGGTAATAATCCAAAAAATTTAACACATTTGCTTCCTATATACCTAAAAAAATTAACAGCAGTTATTATTCATATTAATACAGATTAATGGCCATTTACTCAAAAATAACAAATATTCCAATTTGGAAGAATGTAATAATCTTTTCTCATTTAAACAAAAAGTACTATTACTATAATAAGAGAATCCTTAAACCATTTTAGATAATTTCTAGGAGCTATGAAATATGGACATTCTAGAGTGTAGTTGGTCGTAGATGTAGCCTGACCATGTTACTCCATAATAATATGAATATTTATATCAAGTCAATCAACATTTATGTATAGTCGTATTAAAAAATTTTGGGAAAGCAGGAAAGTATCAAGGAAAATGGAAGCAACGTCTCTTTAAAAAAGTGTCAGCGGCAGAGAAAGCAGTAGTCCAAACATAATATAAAGAGAAAAATTAAAACAATTATTATTATGATTAAAGAACTACATTATATTGCTACAACGTTATATGATATTTACATAATTTTCATAATTATCTAAGCTATAGTAGATATAGTGTAGACAGAGAGTATCGGATGCATTTAAAAACTACTAATTGTAATGATACATAACTAAAAAAATTATCTGTTATTACTATTATTTTATTATGTTACTATTGCAACTGCTATCGCTGCCGATTTAATGGACTGTGAGTAAACTATAATGAGAGGACTGAGATATTTAAAGTATGAAGATTTTGAAGCAATTTTAAGGAAAGGTCGATGTGATAACCGGTTTTAAGGAGAATGTGTTGTCAATATGTAATGTAGTCAGTCAATAACAAAAAAGTCATGATGATATTGATGAAGATATAAGTATTGAATAGAGAGAGAGAGAGAAAAAGGGAGCGAGTGAGAGTGAAAAGTTGCAAGAGTCTGTGAAAGGTATCTGTAAGGAACAAAAAGAAAATATATTGATTGAAAATATATTATGTATTAAGAATGTTTGGTCTCCATCTGGGATGGTGAGCATCTGCAAATCAAACTAATTCTATGTTTTGCTAAATTATATACTATATGGATTATGGAATAAAAAAACTTAACAATATTTATGCATTTAAAACGTGGGTTTGTGATTGTAAAATGCAAAATAGTTCAGACATAATGTTGTTATTTATAAAAGGAACTGTAGGAGGGAGAGAGAAACGATATCTACGAAAGCTTTCAACAACATATTTGTAATATGTATGACGATGTATGAAATAAGTATAAAAAAGATTTGTATTGCAGGAGCTGGATCTGAGATGCCTTTAAGGTGTGCTAATGATACGATATGATCTGATTTTTAAAAATTGCTTTAAATACCGAACGAGAAATACAAGCTTTATGAACACTTAAAGCTCTATAATAGGTAAGGTAACTGAACGAAGGGAGAGAACGAAACATAGGATATGGTACGCGCTTTTTAAAATGTAGACAGGACTATAAAAATATTATTATGTAATACTGATTATTATCACCATCATATATACATATATTATATGTGTATCAATTAATAGTTAAAGTAATAATAATTACTATTATATAATAAAAAATATAAAGCCAATGAGAAGGTGCTCCAAAATAACCTTTTGTTCATAATCTATAAACACTATATTCTCAATATTTCAATTTTTGAAGGGAAAAATCTATCGGTTGATTGTTCAAATATATTCAAATATTATTATTAAAAAATTGGTGAAAGTGAAGAGACGGAAAAAAGATCTTTTACATTTGATGACATATTATTATTATTATTGTTATGTATTTAAATAATCAGCAAATAAGTTCAATAAAATATGTCAAAGTTTATTAAAGCAAAATAGATTGTGGAACAGTGTGGGAGAAAAGTTGCGAAACCAATACTTTAATATAAAAATGATTGTTGAGTTTTGAGTATGGTATTATATACATTTATATATACATAAGTGCTTTCAAATTGTTTTTATTATTATTATTATTATTATCATATATTATTATTTGTTGTGGTCTCTTACCGTGGTTGGATTTCAAATAAACTTGCTGATTTTCCTGAGCTTATATGCTAAAAAATACGTGCACTTTTGGATGTTGAGCTTTTTTATAATATGACAGAAAGTTAAATATATTACCATTACCATACATTCTTCATGCCAAATTCCTTCTGATAGAAGTTTTTGTAGAAATCTTACCAAACAGTAGCTTATTTCCAGAGCTAAATGTACCGAAGCAGAAAGTTCTAACTTTTTCACCATTGCTGGAGTTTAATCATACGCCACGTAATAGGATTTTATGATACTTAAGAAGACCTCGTCCTCAGGAAAATGTTAATGTGCACGATGAAAAAGTCAAAAATACAAACATGGAAGGACTGGCATTCAAGCAGTGTAAGTGTAAATATAAAAATTCAATCAGACTGAAAAATATAAAATCTGTAGCTGTGTTAGTACTATTCTTCCATTATAGGTGCTGAGAGAGCTCGTTTCTTCGTACTTCTGCTAGCTGCTGCCTGCTTCTGATGGAAGATCGAAAGGAAATAGATGCCTGTAAGTTGTTCGCATTGCCACTTTGCCCCTTTCTTGTTTCACAATACCTAAGTAAGTGAGTTTGCTTGTACATTATGTAAACATGTTATCAATTCTAATTGTGATCCCACATCGTGGCGGGTGGTGCAGTTCCACTCTGGCTTTCGTCAAAGTATAAGATGAACCTTTTTAAATTTCGTAAATAAAATAGTATACAATCAGTCCTGGGAATACCGGGGACATCAACCGCAGAACTTTAAACTGAGTAAATAATATGTAGTGTACATAAAATTGGTGTCATTATGTGTGCTTGCTGAGAGTGCAGTTTGCCATGCAGTGTATAAAAATAATGTAGCTTCTCTTCCACGAGACAAATCCAACAGTCAGTTGAAACTGCAACAACGTATAACCTAATAATTCCATGATATATATGCATTGCCGGATATTTTAACAGGGCCAATAATTTCCATTATTACGTACGTGATATCGGTCATTGGTATCTAGCGGCGTGGTTTCGTCGTTTTGCCCTCGTTTGGCATAATCGCATACCTCAGTACAACAGTGCCTATTATAAATTTGCGAGTATTTTCGTAATGTCAACAAAATTATATATATACATACATACATATTCATACTTTTCACGGTATATTTATTCACGTAGTTGACAATGCAGATTGTATGTACATTTTGACAGTTAAAGTGAAAATACATAACCGTAGCTTATCATGTACTTGCATATATACATATGTATGCAGTATGCACAAGGGTGGGTGCACCAAACAGTATCGTAGACCATTTTAAGCAAATAATTTTTCATTTTTAAGTATACACAAACAATAATAATACGTATTACAACAAAGTTAACATTGCGGAGGTGAGTATACAGAGAATATGAGTAGTCATTTCAACTTTTACAGAGACAATACGTAAAGTTAATTAGAATCCACCAATATATTAATTATTTTATTTTGATGATATGAATAACAATTCAATAATGCAATCCCCATAATTTCTACTTTTTGTTTCTTTGTTTCCAATTAACATAAATATAATTTAATTCATATAGACAAGTTCTTCGTACAATTAACGTATTCTTTTATTTATTACAATACAATATATTATGTGATCCACTCTCAATTTCTTATGTGTGGTTAAGTAATAATTATTATTAGTTATTACTTGTAAGGACAGCTTGGTGTCGGCAATTCACGAGATGTGCCCTGTGTGGTTTTGCTGAACGTTTGTGTTTTGTAAAGCGAGAATTTATATTCATGCTGATTAGACAGCTATTTTTATTCAAACCGTGTTGTCTTGTTCTTCTAGCTGCTGATACAACGGCGATTGTTACTCTAAGATTGTACATGACCTGTCTCAAATATTATAACAATTTAACACCAAACACTGCTATTGCTTAGCTGCATCATCTCCGCCCCATGAAGGATCTCTCCACTCCCAACTATCACATTTGTTCCATATCATTGTTGTTACATTGCACATTTCTGCCAGCCATTAAACTACTCGTTGGGGCTCGGTTCTTCTGTACACCATACAAAACGGACAATGTATGCAGCATGCAAAGATTGATATAAGGAATACAATGACGACTATTACTCCTGCTGACAGCGCCGGCACCCAACTGGAAAATACAAGAAGGAAAGTGAAGCAATAATCATAATGAGTTTGGTTTTAAAATTGTGTTTTATCATTTCAAAATTTCAAATATTGCCATGTTTAAATTCTCATCATAAACGTTACCTGAATTAAGAAAATTTTATTATGTCGATGTCATGAAAGATAAACTTGATTATCATTACTGACAATCAAATAAACCCTTCACATAATTACATGAAGTATCCAGTATCTTCATAATTTGAAAATTATTTCATATGAAATTGTGAACATTAGAAATATTATTTAAGGTTACCGGTTGCTTTATAGACTGTCCATATTAAGGATGGAAAACAAATTCTTTTAACTGGAAGTTGGAACTGCATTTTCAAAACCACCTAAGGCTTAATTTCTGAAATCAAATTTTTTGAAGTATTCTAAACTCCTTACCAAAACGTGTTTAGCAAATTATTAATAGTGTTAAACTAACCTGTTCGAGATAGTTATGCTATGACAGAAAATTAGACGACTCTTTACACGTGGTCACCGAATTTAAATAAAAAAATGTACATTTAAAATGTACTCCTTCAGTACATTCAAGTCTCTGTTTATGTTGAAAGGCGCAATTATGTTACTCCCTACGTAATTCACCACACATTTATACGTAGTACAATTGCAGTCCTTTTTCAATTAGTAATGCTGGATTAAACCAACAAAACAAGTGTTTAATTATTTCAAATGTTGACAACAATTTCTGTTTATTTTGTTTCGTTTTTTCTATGAACAAAATAAACGTTTAGTAAAACCTTTTTAACCTCCATTACTGTCCGTGTCCACTTTGTGTATGAAAAACTAGGTTGAAATCTAGTCAGCGGATTTCATTTTAGATATATTTTTCGTCCCAAAGTTACATTCGAATCATTAATTTGCTGATTGACGGTTCCTTTTCGTTTTAATGCGTTGTGTGTGCGCCATTAGTGTACTATACTAATTGCTGTATGACTGTACTCTTGTAATATTTACAATATTCACATTACAACTCCCATCTTTCATCTACAAGTAAATCATTTATGTCCCACGTACTACATTTTGTATTAGTACGTAGGACAGTATTAATCAGTGAGAACTGATCAAAGGTATAGAGATAATGTATAACCAACAACACAAAGAAAAAACTTATATAGATGACATAACTCATGTCATAATGCAATAACAGATAATGCATAAAGTTAAGTATGTATAATACTATCTATATTATATTGAGTTTTGTCAACATGCTTCCTTCCTCCCTGTCCTCGTAATTTGGTTACCGATTCGAAAAATTTCAATATATGATTTATAAACATAAGCACATGCAACCCTAGTCCTAGTTTCAATACAGTTGATTCCTTAAATAATCTTAAGAATGCCCAGCGAGGATATATATTGAGCCAGCATAATTTGAAATGGTAATTTTAAGCACAATCAGTCCTTGGGTGCGGATTGGTGAAATACGGAAATAAAAAAAAGAGTAGAATTTCATTTACGCGTTGACAAAAACATAAGCAGTTCCTTAATATATTGGCATTCTTTTAAATTCTAGTCTCTGCCAAGTTGTGACTTCTTCATATCACGCTGGTGTAATGCCTTAAATATAAAGTTTATAGCAATGATACGCTTGTTTAAAATGGTGTTTACTTTATCATAAAACCAGTGATGCTATTCAGAGAGGGTTTTAAGTCTCAAACTTAAATCGATTATTTAACTTAATTTTTATTTAAACCTATTCACAGAAGAGTTTTAGCTCCGATTAGGAGAAAAACTTAAGAAAAATTTAAGTTTTTTGTCTTAAGTCAGAGATGTCTGAATAGGTCAATA
>JAHZNE010006374.1:0-13930 GCA_027744055.1 Callyntrura sp. NNG-2020
CCCTCAGGCACCCGGCGCATCTTCGCATAACGGGTTGGACATGTCTCTTCAGCAGTTTGCTAACCCATTTTTAAATCCAGCAAGCTCGAGCAGTAGCTCGAATAGTGCTAGCGCGGCTGCGAGTCTGCTGCATCAACTTCAACCACCCCAATCGACAACACCCCACCAGGCATCAACTTCTTCAACCACTTCATCATCTGGAGGAAATTCAGGCTCAGCAGGAGCCCAGCATAGCGCAACCAATTTGTCAAGTTCAGCAGGAAGCAGCTCTGCGATCGCCGCAAACAACGTCAGCAGTGGTAACAACAGCCTTCATGGGGTGAACCTGATCAACCTCAGTGAGCACGGTCCCAGCAGTCTAAATGCAGCAGCAGCCGCAACCGCGGCTGCACTACAGCACCTGCAGCAACTTCAACAACAAGGTACGTTGAGTGCCAGCACAACAGCGGGTCTCACACCTGGCTCGCCATCCTCATCAAATAGCAATTCACCCCTTCAACAAGTACTTAGCAGCGCCGGACTGCTGTCCGCACAAGCACAGAGAGAGCTATTAGCTCTTCAACAGAGACATCAGCAGCAGCAATTGCAACATCAAAGACGTCACTCGTTGGCAGGAGGTAGCAGCAGCAGCAAGCATTCCAGAGACGGGGATGTCTCCCCACTCGACCTGTTAAGCAAAAAGGCGCTTTCATCCATTGTAAATGAGGGCTCGTCCAAGGGAGCACCTTCCACAATGATAACGGATGCAGACATATTGCAAATTAAAGCAGAGCTTCCATCATCATTGGGAGGGGGCGATGATGATGACGGAGAGGCGGAGGACGTTAATGAGGATATGGATGGAAATAATTTAAGTAGCAACAAACACAAGGTTGATGAGCAAGATGACGATAATGATCACGCTGGAGTAATCCCATTAAACGAGGGCGATGATGAGGAGGAGCCGTTTTCCACAGCTTTCAAACAAAGTGTTAATAACCCAGGACAATCTTCATGTGCTCTTGTCGGTAATAGTAGTGGGTGTGGGCGAGCAGATCTTGGGGTAGCTAGCGTAGTAGAAGCTGCCGCTGTTGCAGCAGCAGCGGCCGTGTTAGAAGAGCAAGCTCGGTTACAGACGGATTTTGTGAAATTTTTAAATCGAAACTCCACATCGCCCGACGACGTTATTAGTGGAAATAATGGGAATAGTACCGCTGCTGCTAGTGGCAATTCTCCGAAGAATTCTCGTACCAGCAATTCTAGTGGTAGCGATTCGAATGGGAACGCAAATAGTAATAATAATAATAATGATAGCCCTAAAGGGTCCAGTAGTAGCGGCAGTAATGGTAATGGTAATAATAATAATGCTGGCAATAGCAGTAGTAGTAGAGGGAGCAATGAGACCAGTAATAATAATAATACAGTAGCAACAGCAACTTTTGCAGGGCAAGATGGACAGGGGACGATGATGATGACGATGATGACGACGACGACATCGCCATCATCGACAACAACAAACCTGCCTGTGGAAACGGTTAGCAGACGGGCATCTCTGAGAGCAGCCACTATGGCTAGCAGTATTAGCAGTTTAGGTGAAAGTAGCAGTGGTGGTGGTGGTGGAATCGGTGTTACCGGTACTTGTAGCACGGCTTCAGCCACTACTTCAACTGGCACTTCAGGCATCTCAACAAGAATGAGATCATCAAGCAGTCGAGGAGGAGAGCGTGAAGTGAATACGCCATCTCCACTCAACTTCCACCAGAATCAGGCAAGCACGAGCTAATGATCTTGTGAAAAAAGATGTGCCACACAAAAAGCCGAGCCGCTACTGCTTCTTCCTATACCTTTATAACCACCTTTTTATACATTTCTTATCATCATCGGCTCTTACATTTTTTTCGTTCCTGGTATGCTTCATAGTTGGTAGATAACAGAGAAAAACACGTTTTTTTCTTCTCTTTTTTTATATCATTACATGGATATATAGCATGTATGTACGAGTTTTCCTCATCTGTCAGTATTATAATATTATTGTAAAAGCTTCTTTCACGCTTTTTACCGTCACACTCACTCACTCACTCTCAATACTACCCTGGTGTGTATGTGTGTGTGTGGCGAATGTGTGTCTACCCGCCGCAAGTTGATCATTATACCCGAACATTTTTATCCATGGACCATAGAACGGAACATTACTATCGAATATGTGTACTGTCAGGCAATAATGCATTATTATACTCATCCACAAATGCATAAATAGACTTTTTTCCGGTAATATAGCAGAAATATTGGTTACACGGAAAACATTTGAAAGGGAGTAAGTGTCTTTTGTATCACCCATAATTTTTTATATACATTTTTCGAATTTTTATTTCCAAAACTAAGCAGACATCAAGGAGTCGTCGTCGTCGAGAGAATGTTTTTCTGATGATGATACTCCAGATCTGCTAATGCTGTATTAGCATCATATGTGTACCTCAAATCGCATTAAATTTTTTTGGCGGTGTGTGCGAGTCAGAACTCAATTTTATTTTTCATTTTTGAGATAAACCATCATCATGATGACGAGGGAGAGGAATATAGAAAAAATTGGGTGATTTCAAATGCAGTATACAAGCGGTATACTGTAAAACCTATTAAGAATAAATTTTTAGTGTTATCGCAATTTTTTAAGTGAAGGGGTATCCATACACTTTGTCCAGAAACAAGCGCCAAACATTGACACCAATTTATGAAAACCGCATTAATCCTCAGGAGCTCACGCAAGTGCGTTTCTGAATTTCCCATTTCCTCCCCACTTATACTCATAATCCAAAATTTGAATTTCCTCGTTTTTAATTGCGAATGAGAATTAAAATTTTAAAGCTTATTAATACCTGCAAGTCTGTCTGTCTCGCCTCTGCAAAAAAATTGTAATTATTTTATCAAGATAACAACAGAAGGCACATTACATTTTTTTCTGTCACTACAACTGGTCAATAAAAGTGAAGAGTGAATAGACAACTACACAAATACGAGCAGCACACACGCGGCAGGAGTCAATTAAAAGGGGAGAATTTCAAGTGATAAAAGGGCTGCCTTCCTGTTTTTTATCATCACACAAGAGCAGCACTCCCTGCCCTGTTGTGAGGCTGTTGCTTTTGCACGCAGGCAGTTTGAATTGAAGCTTGTGGAAAAAATGCGAATGCACAGGGAAAAAACGTTATATACCTATAAGACCGTACACACATTTCATTTACATTTCTATTTATGACCAACTGTATATAATAATATTCCAGTAATTGTTCAAATTATGCCAATACTTTTGAAAATTGATTAATGCATTTTTGTGTCTGTAACATGAAATGTTTTGAATTGAAAGAGGATCCAGTCAGTCACTGCCTGACGACACGATACAAGCCGTGTCGTTCCCCATCAACGTACATGCCTTGATGACGATGATTATGAAAGAATACAACAGGCATTATTTTATTATAAAATAAATTATTATAAATGAGTAGTCATCCAATGAAATAAGCTAGCAACATACACACCATCCGCAGTAGTAGTACCATAATTAAGATTTTAATTAGATTTACATACGCGAGAGAGAGGTACGACTAGTAGTATCGAAAAGGAGAACCAGCATGGGTCGTCGTCGTGTGTATGCACGCAGAAATGACAAGCAATGCGTTGAACAAAGCCTGTGTTCATTTTCCATTATTATTATTCGGTCAATTAATTTAAAGTTTTACAGCATAAAAAACGTTGTCAGAAAGATAAAGGGAAGTATTACTGTAGAAGAGGAACGCGAGAGAGAGAGAGAGAGATAGAATGAACGTACATTACATTACGCACATGCCAGCCTCAATTTTGATGACTTTTATGAGCGAGATCATTCCGATGATGATGACGTACATCACACACAGCATTATTCAATTTTGTTACTCATTATTATTAAATGAACTACTACATCTATATGTAAATATGAAATATGTTAGTTTTTTCCCTTTTACACTCGTAGTCAGTATTGCTCTATTGGTGATCTACGCAATGAACGTTTCAAGCGTTTATTATGAGGAGTATGGATACTGATGTACGAAATATGATATTTGCAAAGCTTTTTGTGAATGACGCTAAATGTGTATTGGGATGGGTATTATAGTTAATAGGCATATGTTTGCAGAGGAGCAGTGAGCACCTCATAGGGATTTTTAAATAGCATAACAATGACGTGAAGATGACGATATAGGCATGTCATTCGTTTCAATGGTACACTGAGAGAGAGAGAGAGAGAGAGTCTTCATTCAACGATGATAAAATTTAATAGTCTTTTTATAATTGATTTAATGAATATATCAAGTAAACTTTTGTACGTTGGTTTGAATTTGAACATCTTTTGGATGCAAGTAGAAATAGGAAGGGGGAAACTTTACTTTTTCCTTTACGTTTCAACGTGTTATATCGGGGGATGGATTTTGAAAAACATTTTGATGCGTGGCCGAGTTACATATTGGTATTGGTAGTGCTAGATATTGGTAGGAAGAACGCGTTCTATTAAAACAATTCGATGGAGTAGCTCAGTAGCTTTTTACTTTCTGGTACTTGCACACGACCATCAGTAGCATTTTATCGTACATCTGCCACTATTTATACACGGTTAGTTTATGGCATTGGACGACCAGCTGCAGAGGTTGCTGTTTATGAACATTTAGAGTCATACTGCGCAAAATAATGCCAGACAGCATTATAATTCGTAAATAATTATTGCCCCATCCCCTTTTGTGGGAAATTGAAATAATGAATAACTGTGCATATCCAGGTTTGCTTTCCTTTTGAGTTTAATGTTTGCCAATTCTATATGAATAAAACTTGGTTGATTAAAAATACATAGAATTATTTAGAGCCATGCAATATTACTTGTCGTTTTGTTTTACAATTACCTAACTATCGTAGACGACCTCCGTGTGCAGCAGTGCAAAAGACAATACATTTTTGGTTAGGGGTTCTTTTGCTTATCTGTTAAGTATTTTAGTTCCCACATCGAAACTGACATACTCGATCCGCCAGTAATGCCACATGCTTCAAGTAGATAGGAAGTCACATTTTATAATAAGTTACATTTAGACTCTATGTTTCGCGTTCATAGTTCATACTATACCTCTCTTTCTAAAAATAATGCGAATTTAGATAAAGATCAGGCAAATCGATACAGACAAAAGTGAACTGTACAAAAAAACAAACCAGCAAATGAAGCTACAATGAAACCCATCAAGTCAAAATTGTATCTGCTCCTCCCGTCCCTCCCCAAACAGCTTAAAGCGAGGAACGCGTTTGCTGACATTACATTTAGTACGTAAAATGTTTTGTTTCATTTTGCGAAGGATAATTCCAGGTTTGAGTTTCTATCTCTCTCTCAAATATTTCTACACTTTTAGTGCTCAAAATTAATAATATCTCTTCTCTCTCTGAACATATGGCATTTTATTGCTACGCATTACTTACTTTTTGCTACCATCCAATTATCTTTTCTACATGCTGTTTATCATTTACTTGAGATTGATTGATTCCCAACGTCACACAGTCATCCTCATCAGCGTCATCATACACGTTAAATTACACCAAAATACCAATAGCATTTTTGTGCTTTAGCACATGCAACTTAACAGTGCAGGCAGTCGTCCACAGTCCACACAATTTACACAAGGTATATAATACGCAGTGACATTCATTTGTGTGTTAGCTTTTCCCCAGCCAGAGCTTCTTCTTATTAGTCTTCTTTAGATAGTTAGACATTTTAAACAAACAAAAAAACAAGAAAATGCTTGGGTGCATACATTATAAAGTAGACAGTTAATAATGTTTCGTTTACTCTTCAGGTACAACGTGTTCTCCGGCACTTACCTTGAAATCTGACGACGCACATTCAATTATCAAACAATTTCGAGCTTCAAGTCCATCATGATGATTTTTAATCTCTACTTTTTTTTACACAAGTCAAGATACAATCTTTATAGTACTGCGGTAGCAATATAAATATACGATATATTATTATTTTCTATCATATATACATATACATTCATTTCATGCAGACACAATATCTTCTGTTCTCTCTGTTACATGCTAGCTCTTCTATTCTCTTTTTTAATATGCACTCACTATCCGCCTGTAATTGCAGTAGTAATAATAATAAGAATTTAAACCTAACAATACAAAATTTTTTTCTACGCTCAACTTCAATTTACTTTATAATCCAATTCAAGGTCCACTCATTTTCTATAAGTATATGACTTTTAGCAGCAAGAAGTGTTTTTTTTTTCTCTCTCTCTCTCTTTGTACTTTCGGTACTACTGTTGTTGTTGCTGATGATGATGACGATGATGATACTGGTCTCTGATAGTGGAATGAGATAGTATATGTCTATATTATTTTGTTTGACGGATGATGATAACATGTATGAATATAATAATATATTATAATAATATTATTATTGCTGGTTGGTACTACTACCAGTAACACTAATCGTCGTCATCATCATGATCATCATCATCACACTACTCATTCCTGTGTAGTAACATACAAACCCTTTTTCTCTCTCCTTTTTGCCATCTTCATTTTTCTCGTCTTGAGTTGAAATTAGCTTTGTCTCTCCACTCACTCCCTGCTTGCAGTGTAGTAGTTGCATGGTAGACGCATTTTGCAGCGCGGCGGCTCTGGCTGGCCTGTGTGAATCTAACTGGCACCAGGAGGAGAACTTACCAAAAAGTATTATTATTATTATTATCATTGCTGGAGAAAAAAATTAAAACTTTTTGCCAATGCTGTTGACGACCATGAAACGTATATAGAAGTACATATATATTGATGTGCTGCTGTTGTCGTTGTGGAATGGAATGCCGGTTCAAGTTGAGATCGGGAATAGAGCGCGACTGCATGTGTAAATGCTGTTATTACTATATAGTTGGTAAATACACTTGTATAGGTACATAGGTGCATTAGGAAGTACACGAAATAGTTTTTGACTTTGACTTTTGGAGTACTAAAGAATGCAAAGTAAAACAGAACATTTTCATGTAGACGGGGAGACTCACATAGAAATAGAGAGGGGGATATGGTGAAGTTAGCAGTTGTTGTTGAAAGCATTATTATTATTATGATTATTATAATAATAATAAAAATATTCCTATTCATGTTTGCCATCGAATAGTGTATTATTAAGTAAAAAATGCTGTGTACGTAATAATATATGCGCTTACACATATACATACCTATGTACATAAAAAGGCTATATGTAAATATATACCTATCGCTATATAGAATATATTTATAATGTCTAATGTAACATTGGTAAATTACTGTAGGACAAAAAATGACGTTGGTTTGGAGGAGGAGGATGCAGAACGGTATTATGAGGAAACGCAAACGGAGGAGACAGAGAACAAACTCTCAGTCGTCAGTTTCTTTTCTGTCGAACTGAAAAGTATTTTGTATTGTAATGTAGAGTAATGGGAGTGAAGGCGTAAAAACACACACATAGGTAGGTACGTATATATATAGAATCATGATCAACAACATCATCATCATCGTCGTCCTCGTCATCATCATGATGATCATCATCAGTAACTGCAACAGCAACAACAACGACAAGGCAACACTCCTACAGCGTGGTTGTCGACAACGATGTCAGATAACACAAAGCATAATATACATACTTAGCCAGGCTTAGTAACAACACACACACACACACACAGTTTGAAATTCTTCAGTCGTCAGCGTAAGTAGTATCCAGTGGAAAGAAGAGAACCAGAGAGAGAGCCTGCCTGGCAAAAGTCCGTACTTGGAGTAATATAAAGTGTAAAGCAAAAAAGAAGGAACGAAAGAGAGCAAGAGGGGGAAATGCCATGATTATTATAATAATTATTTATTATTATTGTTATTACTATTATTATACTTTACGAACCAACGACATATGAGCTATAATAACGATGGTGCTGGCTGCTGCGTAGTTGTTATTATAGCATGGCAAACGAGTACTGAAGCTGAGCATTAGCAGCACACTACTAGCATTGTTAGCAGGGAAGTTAAGGCAAAAAAGGAAGCCTGCAAGCACACACACACACACCAGCAAAAAGTAATATCATCATAATAGCTCTCATAAGTACGTAACATCTCGATGTGTACACATTACCTCAGAGCGCGGAGACGAGAGAGAGAGAGAGAGAGAGAGAGAGAGAGAGAGAGATGTACACACAGGGAAAAGGGTACTTTTTACAACTTATGATGGTGTACTATAAACAATCCTGAAAAGTACTATATATACTGATATGTGAGTACGAAGTAAAAGATTTTTTTCTATATATTAGATTATATGAGTCAAGTTCGCATCAAAGAGTATTAAAGATATTTATGTATACCTGCCTGTCTGCCGCTCCGTAAATGATGCTGAGGTATAACATTATCCACCATAACAGACATAACATGAGCCTGTGTGAACTGTTATGTAGCTAGTAGTCAGAAGAGAACGAGTGATTATTGTGTAACACCACACCACCAGGCAGGCAGCGGAATTACAATTTGTCGGCTAAAAAACCTTAAAAAGGAAAATGAAGGAACAATGAAGAGAGGCGAGAGAGAGAGAGAGAGAGAGAAAATCATAATAATATTTTCTAACATTCTAACATAAACAAACAAAAAAAAGCTTTGGGTTAAAAGCAGCAGAAAAAAGAGAAAAGAGCAAAGGAATATGTAGTACATGCACAGCGCGAGGGAGTAAAGACAGGAGAAGAGAGAGAGAGAGAGAGGGAGATAGAGGTGGGTAGTTATATGCCTATGAAGTTGTAATAATGTAGAGAGAAAAAATAGAAAAACAAGATTTAAAAGCTTAGCCTTAAAAACTAACAGTAATTTAAGTAGTAAACGAGAGAAGCAAAACAGTAGCGGTGATGGTCACAGACATGGATGAAGTTTGCTGGGAGAGGGAGAGAGAGAGAGAGAGGAGAGACAGCAAGAAACTTTTTTAGTTATTATTATTACGAGTACAATTTAGAATTATTATTGCTTAAACTGCTTCTAACAAGGGCTGTTGCTGTTATGATAAGGAATTGATGCTGTTTCTCTACAGAGAGCTGCTGCAGCTCCGAAAGAGTTTCCTCGGTGTGCCATTATAAAAGATGATGATATTATGATAAGTGTGTGTACTGCAGGAAATGCTTTATGCCGAATAATACACATGGTGGAAATTTGATGTGCACAAAGCATCAATATAATAGAGTGTCCCTGGATGAAAACCAACCGAATACAACGGTAAAGGGACAGGGATAGTGATGATAATAAGATGATTCCATTTAGCAGGTTTGTTGTAGTTTGAAATTTTTTTGAACTGCTGGCACTGCTTCTACTACTCCGCTGCTGCCATTTTGAAGTCGAACCGAAAAGTGACAAATTTACGATTTCAAACAGTACGTGTTCGTTACAACACAACTGACAACTACAAGCAGCAAACGTTGGGAATTGTGTGAATCGTATTATTATGGCATTATTATTGCATGTCATATATTTGCAGGTTGTTTGTGTAATACCCCCACAGAGAAGTCAAGGTTAGTACAACTTTCTATTAATATTAGCTGGTAAATTCTTTCCTAGTTGCATCACCTTAGTATGTCCACCCTTATTAGCACGTAAGGCTGGCAAAGTAACGAAAATCTAAAAACTGACTTTGTGAGTGAGTTGGTCTGCGGTCGGATTATGCTTGGAAATACAAATATTTTTAGTGCTGCCATTGCAATTGACTGTTTGCAAATTGCATGATGATGATGATGATGATGTTAATCTTTTAACCAGCAGGTTATCCAGTATATGAAGTAATCTTTGAAATATGTATCGTTAGTTTATTCCAAAGGGTGTAGATTTTACTATATAAAGAGAACATGAAAGGCAGAAGGCAAAAAGTGTTTAGGGCACACATATGTATCCTATGTGTACGGTACAGAGCAAGCGATGATAGTACAACAAAGAAAACGCAGCGACGAAACCTCACAAGTGAGCATCATGTTTTAGGGCAGAGCAAGTCGTTTTGCATAGAATGCGCTATCTACAAAATTTTCCACGCACCGCCAAGGGTTTGGCTTGGCAATGGAAAAATAATGGACGAAGGGAAGTATTTCGTTATATAATTAAAGTTAACCAAGGTAAATATAATAATTTTTCTTTGGAAAGAAAAATGTACCGCAAATCGTAGTACGTATTGGGAGTTAGCATAATACGACAGGCAGTTTAACCACGTCCTCTCTGGGTTTGAAACAGAGAGAGAGGTAATTTTATGGGTAGTAAAGCAATAGGGGTAAAATAAGTCAATTTACCAGTAGCCATTATATAACAAAACCATAAAACAATAATCCCCTCTCTTATTCCTATGAATTTAAAAATATGCAAATGCAATTTGTAAAGTATTAATGGAAAATCATAAAAATATCCTGAGTGAGTGTGGACGGCCGTAAAATATAGAGTTACATTGAAAATATTTTTAACTTTACCAAATCCAGTACACGAAATTTAAGGCCATGTATGCGTGTACTATACACACACACTGTAATAGCAAACACTAAACGATTCAGTCATATTTTAGCGTGTAAAGTACAAAATTGAAGGGGATAAGCATTATTAGAAATCACGGGAGGAAATAATCATGTAACCGAGAGGGTATTATTCATCTTACAATTTATATTATATCCTATCTGGTTGAGTAGTATAGTAGGATGATAATTGTCGATTGCATTTTGTCGACAAAATGATGTCTATATTATTGTCGTGCACTAAAAACCTAATAGTGCGTGCATGTGGTAAAAATAATGGCGTAATTATTTTCTTAGCTTTATAAAAATTAATACTGCTTATAATAATAATCGTAATGTTTCTGTGTGCTAACATCAATATAATATACACACTAGTTCATGCACACATATACTTACAAACAAACCAAGTCTCTGTATATCTTTAAGCTTGTCGTACATATTTTTGCGAGTCTTCAGTTATAAATCGTCTATTATTGAATGCACTACAAAAAAAGTAACTAATTATACTCAAGTAATAAAATAAACATTTCTCCTTTTGAAATTTCAACGCAAAAGGAGTATAATATAATGTGTATGTGTGTATGCGGAAGCATAATCATTAAATAAATCATTTTCTATTTTCATGATACTTTAGGTAATGTGAAAAAAAGGATTTTTTATTTTCATATATACATATGCATATGCGTGTGCATAGGATACAATATTACACGTTATGACACATGCAATATTATATTACAATTACACATTTTTCTGTTTCTGTAGTCGTTCGTCATTACAAAGATCATTATATTCATATAGCAGATTAATGAATTCTGAAAACATTTTGTTCAGCTTAACGAGTGTGTATTCCTATTCCTCTATACACTCACATTCTGCGAGGGCACAAAGTAAACGCTACTGCGCTGCTGTGTGCATTATTTCCTTTTTAACGTTCACAATCGTTGTCTCTCCTCCCCTGTCCTGTTAAAGAGAGGACTGAGGAGAGGACACACAAAGATTACTTTTTGTCTACATACTACATACTCTCATTGCAAAAGAGATGTTTTCGAAGTGTTTTTTTTTCTCTATTCTATCGTCGCAGTACTGTTAAATTTTGTGTAGGTCGGTACCATGTGTACATGTACATATAACGCACACGCCGCCATTGCTGCTGGCATCTGGAAAACTGAAATGGACTAGTCAGAGATGATGTAAATACCTATAATATGTATAATTCAATGAAAATGAGGCAATAATGCCGCCACTACGTGCAATATAAATTGTGAATAATTTTTTGTGCTATATTATAACATTCAAGCGAATGCCGCTGCTGCTGCTACTATGCTGCTTCTCAATAGACGTAGAAGCAATATATATAAATGTATACAAGTTTTATTTATTGTTATGATAATTAGTGGTAAGACTGCGTAATAATGATAATGATAAAAATAATATTAAAAATGCTATTTAGCATTCTTGTGTTATGTACATGATTTATACGGTTATACGCGGCAATAATGTAGTTTACTAGTGGCGAATAATTATAAAAAAATATAATAATAATAATAATAATGCTGCACTTAAAGGATACATAAAAAATAATGGTTTGCATTACTGGTGTAGAGATAGAATTTGTTCACAGAAGTCAGGAGGCATCAACATTTTTAACTGGTATTTATACTGCGCGCAATACTACCATGCACACGTTAAAATATTTACTGCTTTGCTCTACTGTTAACACTTTATTAAGTTGAGAAGTTTACAATCATTTATAAGAGAATACAGTTGGGGAGTATTATTAATATTAATGTTATTTATTGCCACGTCTTACACGATATGCAACGTCATTAATATAAACTTTTGACGGATCGATTTACTTGCTCGTATTATGTTGCACACTAAATAGAACGTCCGATAGGCGCATTATATACTGAACATGGAGGATACCTCCCCATATTTCTTACTTGTTTATCTGATGATGATGTGTTGTTTAGAGGTATAATATATAAGGAAGAATATGTTTAGCTTGAACCTTGTGTAGAATAGCCGAACCATTTCTATATTAATAATAAGTTCTTTATAGGAAGAGATAAGTGGATGAGTTACATATTAAATAATAAATACAACGGAACAAATAAAAAGTAATTAGTAAGTAAACACGTAATATATTGAATGGTTCGCTTTTATGGGAAGTTATGTAAAATGCGCGCACTGTTTTCTTGGCAGGAGTGCGCCTTTGGTTATCGTTATCATCACTCTCCACTTGACTTTAAATGTTTTAATAACATGTTGTGTCAGTTGTGTGTACAATATACACGGATTTACGCTAGGGAAATGTAGGTATCAGATATTGTGTGTGTGCATTAATTATTTGAGAGAAAAAAAATTTGTCCCAAAAATCTTACACGAGAGGATTATTGACTCATTCTACGTGAGCATCGATTTTTTAAAACAAATTTTCACACAACTAATTTTAAAAGAGAAAAAATCCGAGACGTATAAAAAAGATAGGTAAAGGTAATATGAAAAATTAACATGAGTCACACACATTACATCGCATCATATTGTTATGTTGCAACGGAGAAGACGTTTAAATTGTAAAAAAAGCGCGATGATTCCGACGTTGTTTTTATGTAGGTATCCATATTCAAGACAGGAGCACGTGCAATGTGTTCTTGCTTGCAGTTATCATATATATCACTATTGTGTATATACTTTTCGTCGACAAAAAATGTATTGAATATGAATCCCACAAAAAAGTGTTTGCGACGGTTTTCTGCTAAGGTCATCAGTATTTTTTCAATTTATGTAGTTATTATTGTTATAAACGTAGAAATGATATGATGATAAAATAATGACGTTGTATTATATTAAAGGATATTATATATACCTATACATATGCTGCTGCACTAGTATTACATTGAATATCAATAGTTATTATTATTGTAAGCGACATTTACTCTGGTGTGCCAGTCACCAAGTTTGATATATTACGCTGTGTAAGATAAATAAACAAAAGTTGAAGTGTATTAAATAAATAAACGATGAGAGTATATAATATTACAAAAATTTTGTAGCATTGAGAATTATATTAATAACGGTAATAGCATTGAATAAAAAGAATGATGAATTGCTTCCTACATTACAAATGACGCACCTGGTTTCGCTGTGGCTGTGGCATAGCTGGCAACTGATAATGGTCATCATAAAGTTTTCATAACATAATATTATTTTGTGTTCGATGAGTTTGGTTTTTGTTCAAGCATGTGCTCCTGCTGCTGCTGCTGCTCCTTGTTTCTCTCTCTCTCTCTCTCTCTCTCTCTCTCTCTCTCTCTCTCTCTCTAAATATCATTTCATTTTCGTGTATATCCAAATCCAAATACATGAACTATGCATACAATATTATGTTCTCTCGTTGTTGGAAA
>JAHZNE010006375.1:0-12078 GCA_027744055.1 Callyntrura sp. NNG-2020
CTTATATGTCATGCATGGATCCCTGACGTACCAAGTGAAGCTCTCAATGCCCTAATGCCAGGAGTTGTATTAATCCTTCCTGACTTGTCAAATACCGTGCCACATCGATAATATAAGCAAAAAAAAGAAGGAATCAACAAACGATACATGCTGTTTCCTTAGATTTACTCCGTGTTAGCACTGTTTATGAGATGAATCTGAATAAATATTAAAGGTGCCTTGCATAAACCGTAAAGTAGTATACTATTTTTGATGAAATGGTACAAAGGGGAAATAAAAATTACAAAGCAATTAATTTTCCAGAAATGGACAACCATGTTTTAGTTTTTTTTACTTATCACACAAATACAACGTGAAAAACAGTTAATTAAAACGCAATCAACTACGATAATATTTAAATTGTTTCATTGTGAAAGTTTATTTACAAGAGTAATCGCATATACTTAAACATAATTGGAGGTCATGATCTTTTATGTTTACAAGTTCATCCCCGTGACACAAATAGTTTGAGCAATGGATGAACTATAAAGTATATTTTAAATCCTGGAAAAATAGTAAATTCATTTTTCTTATATAATAACTTAAATATGCTTATATTTCTGAAAATGCATTTACACGCTATACCACATATATGATATGTTGCAAATTAACCTAAAACAGTAAGTACTAGAACACCATAAATTAATTGATTACACACAATCAAAAATTTACAAGCCAACACGAAGATTCTTATAGAAACATTGTCTAAAACCTTACCAGCAACAACGCATTGGTTAGGTTTGTATTTAGTACGCTCGCATACATTAACACAGCATCTTTGGAAAAGTGGAAACGTCCGCCGCACCTGATTGGCAATGGTTGCTGAGAAACCCAACATCTGCGATGATATCCCGCCAATCCCTTTCGGCAGCGTGGAAAACAAACCACATTAGTGCTCAATAGTTCCAAACTCATGTTTCTGAGAAACGCCAAGACATGCATCATGTAGAAAGCTAAAACAAGTCCTCCAAAAAACGCAGCACCAAATGTGAAAACCATTAAATTTGGAAGTATAAATGCACAGTTGAAGGAAATCCACAAGAAAGCAGTAAGAACTGTCTGACTAAATACAACGGCTACTAAGAATATATCACTCAAAAGGTCTGACATTCTATTAAAGTATATTCTTAGAACCTGGTATTGCCTTAAAGCGGAAACATTCAATAGAGCATTATTAGGAGTAATTTGCAATAAGCAAAGCAGATGAGTTTGCAACGCACTTGTAAGACCAATTAGAGTTATGACCAATACCACAAAATCCCTACAACATATCCAAAACATACCGCAATATAAAGCAAAACTCAGCCAGTCAAATAATATATATGTTTTTGGGGAAAATCCGTAAAAGACAAGCATAAGATACGAAATATCCAACATAAAATATCTTAGTCCAATTGCAATAGGAAACCCTAAAACAGTTACACCAATCACAATGTAAAATAGGAGCCAACCCAAATAATCATTGTACAATGTTATTGACCTATTCTTTGCTATGTTTTTCTGCAGAAAAAAATTAATTGCGCTGGTCGCTTCAATTCCATTTTTAAGCAAAGAACAACGAGTTAGAATGCTCATACAAAGTAGCCATAATAATTGGTCAACGATAAGAACAAGTTGTATAATTTGAAGCGCAGATAATGGCGAAGTTCTTGGGGTGTACAGGAAATGTAGTAGATAAAATGCTAAATTAAAACTTTGGAAGAATGCATTCGTAAGGTATAACAGTGTGCCAATTGACCAAACCGGTGAAAATATTTGAGGAACATTCCCCGCCGCAACCGCTATTTGCATAGAGAAATATGGCAGCCGCCCATAAAATGACTGATACAGGAGTAAAGCGGATAGATACAACGTTGTAAGCCATGGTGGTGGAGGAATTGGGGTAGAGTAAAGCAAAGATGATTCAGCTTTCATTTTTGCTCGGGTTTTACTCAAATTTCTTAGGAAATATATAGTATTAATGCAATTATGTAGTGTAACAGGTTTTCAGAGTAAATTATGTATTAACATGGAAAGAATGACAGAGAGAAATAAATTATTATTATTATTATTTTGATAGAAAATCCTTTGCAACCTTTATACATATAATTTGCTTACCCAACACAAATGCCAACTAACTCTTCAAAATTGCGACGATGGCATGTAACATAACTTGTTTTTTTTACTTAAAAGCACTAAAACATCAAGCATTTTGACTTAGTTTTAACTCAAAAGTATTATTTGTCTTGATACAAGAACAATTGGGTAAATTATTTTTAAAGTTGGTCGTATTTTTTAAAAGGAAAATTTTGTCATGCAGGACATATACTTCATTGTGACACAAAGACGCAAATTATTTGTTCAGAAACCGGTAAATTTTGTTGCATAAGTTAGACAGCAAATTTATGCAGAAAGCTTAATGCAAAATACATTGTTAAAATTATACAACTCTGGTAAACTACAGCGTTTCTGCATTATATCTTCAAACTTGAATTTCCCTGAATTATCTGTACTTTTCAGATCAAGAAATTTTTGTCAAAGTCAAATGCAGAATAGCAAAGACTTTAAAAACGGATGATTAATTTATCCATCTACAGGCATTACTGTGTTACTTAAATAAGGCATATTTGTTTATTGGAAATAGAAATTGTGTAGTGAACAAAAGAGAAAAAAATCTATTGTATTCGTAAATAAAACATGGGCAAAAATGGATACGTGGCCTGGGCAATCCGATACATGAGAAGTACAGTCAGTGTGCATACATGTTAGTGGCTTGGAGCCGCAATGCATTCTTATACAAATACTATGAAGAAGAGTTTTATTGGCCGTCAACATTCTACAACACGGTGCTGTCGCCTTAACAGTTCAGCATACATTTAAAAATCTTCAATTCTTATCGTGTTGCTGAAAAATTCATTGTTACTGTATTGCTGGGGAGCTCATAGCATTTATCTGTATTACAATTGGCTCGTCTCTACTATGTAGAGCACTTTGGGGTAGTACATGCGATATAGAGTATTATGTCCCTTTCGTCTACCTTCATTTTATGCAATTTGTCCTACGTACCTTATACCTCGTACCTGATATACGTCCAGGGTTGAGTCATGAATTAACTTGAACCTAATTTACTGCGCTCAGATAAGTTCTTGGCGATCCGTTTGCCCTCAGGAATCAGAGTAAAAATAAAATAGTAATTGCGTGAATGAAGTTCAAGTAAGCTCATGATTACTTCCTTATAACAAACAGTGTTAAAAGTCGTTTTCAGTAGTTTTCCGCTGTTGTGTACCAAAGTATCTTCATCTATCTAATTTTGTGTTGTTTTAAATTTACTTACAGAAACAGGACGGATATGGATGTATCCTTAAAATAGCATCAACGCTATTCAGATTGGTGCATTATGCTGCTGAAAAACACAAATTTGGCGATATAATACCGAAACACTGTAGGTGATCCGCATGTTTTATTTTAAAATTAGATTTTCTATTTACTATGTTTATTATGTTAGACATTGAACTTACGCAAAATATTTTACCGGTTTCTGTAAAAAGTTTTTTCTCTGCAAAAATGAGTATTTTAAGGGCGCTAATAAATGATGAGTCAAGTGTTCTAAAATATTTGACATGTTCGGAAGTATTATGACTACCAAACGTAAAATATTTTTAACTTAAAAAGGTACCTGGCAATGAAAATTGCCTTTCTTTTTAAAAATCATTCTATGTGTAGTTCTACGTATGTACACAAAAAGTTGCTACGTAGCAACATTTCATCAATTTGTGTTAATATAAAACTAAAACTTATAATATGATTCTGTGATATTGTGTTGCTCAATCCAACAAGTCGAAGCGACTGTGTTTTTACTTCTTGTCTAAAAACACTAAAAATACTTTCAACTCATAAGCAAGTTGTGAAACGAGGTATGACGTATATAAGTTACTTTTACATACGTATTTTCAACCGCATTTGGGATTTTTACAAGGTAATTCAAGCAAGATATTATTTTTTTCAAACACTGCCGGTTCCATTTAACTTATCAAATATTATATGCTTGACTATTGATCCCAATTCCACATAAGCTAAAATGTTTTTTGTGTTTCCTACCGTGCTTTTCTCTTAAACGTACTGTATGTAGGGCATCGCTTTGTATATACACTTTTCTTTATATTCGGTACACATCCACCATGCATATTTACATAAATCCTGTGCAAGGTATCTGTAAGCTCTTGCACCTATTCCATACTTTTATAAGGAGGTAAGTTCATTTTTCTGTTCTTCCAACGATGTTGTACTAGCGTTTGTTGTTTTAAATTTTAAATGGTAACAACAATTAGAACACTTTTCTTTACGCAAAACGCTAGTTTAAACTTTAAGTCACAGTTATGAATTTTGGCTTAAAATGCAAAACATGTATGGGCATATAGAAAATATAAACTACAAGTGTGATCGCAAAAACCTTTTCATGTATACGTTGAATATTAACTTCCACAGTAAAAAAAACTCCCGTGGGATAACGAGTTGGATAAATTTAATTATGTTCACGCAGTGTTAATACCTCCCATGAGCGATATTATTAAAACTCTATTTGAATCGAACAAAAAATAAAAGCTTCCACTGTCCATCCTATTTTTTTGCCCACAATAAACAAAATGAAAAACAGCATGTAATGCATGAATGTCATATGTATCACAGCCATTTGTTGTTTTGTTGAGTCTGCGCTTGTCTAATGAAAATGGCATTGAAATGTCCCATTCAGTCCGGTGAATAGTTTTCATTTGCATTTTTGTGTCAGGTTCTCCTTTACTTATAGTATACTTGAACTTACTAAAGTTAGTAATTTCAAGTAAAAAGGTATAACTCTTCAAGGTGGCCAAAGTAAAATTGCTGAAGAGACAATATGTTGGAGCGGGGCATTACAAATAAAAATTTAGCCAGTGATTTCATAAATTATTGTTATGACGAGCGTACGATCACCCAGCGGCAAAATTGCACCTCCGTGAAGCATAGCAAGTAAAAAGACATTTTGTTCATAATTTTTTTCTGAAGCTCTGCCGTCTGTTGCCAAATGCATTTATTTTGTGTTCTTGTTCATTTTGTTCAACTTCAATTTTTCATAAATTTATTTTACGTCTTCACCAGATCTATTTATTTGTGGAATTTACTATTGTGCAAAACTGTTAAGAGCAGCAAGCCTGTGGCTTGTGCTGTGGTGACCGGGATATGCAAAAACATTGTATAATTCATGTTTAGCCGTTGTGGTGGCTATTAGGGTTCTTGAACAAGGTAAAGTTGGTAAGTCCGTTGCATAACAGATGTAATACCCCTGCTTTGCCCATTTCTTAATTCAACTCGCACCAGAGACCCAGTTTTTAGTCCTGCTAGAAAAATATCTTCAATGCTGTAGAGCGTTAAATTCTGATTTTTACAATTACTCCGTTCATTTTAATGCTCATTGAATATTAGCTTGTGTTCCTGCCTGCCTTACCCCTCGGCGTCCTGTACTCATCGTCATCACTGGTCTCAACCTACCGTACGTGATAAGTTGATTATCAACGGGACGCCAGTGACACGTTGCAAGTCGTCATAAGGAGACAACACCTAGCATGGACACATTTTGTATTACTTGCTGTCTTAAACCTATTCAATAATTCCTTCCCAATTTCATGAATATTTATATAATATTATGCAGCTACGTCACGATTTTTGTCTTCCGGTTGTAAATTCCTTGTTACGAGGGTCAGGTTATTAATATCAACTTTCCAGTGTATGATTGAGTAGTTAGTAGCAATATGAAATGGTCTTGTGTGGGTCGGGTGGATTTAATTACGTCTTGGTCTGACGAATACAGAGATGCAGAAGTAGGCACGCCAAGTTAGTAGTGGGAAACAGACGCAGTAGGGTCACACATGTTTTTATGTTGCAGTAGTTGCGTTGTGTGCTTGTGTATGTGAGTAATCATTTCGCTTGATATAACCTGTTTGCATGATAATTTCAGTAAAGATGAAATCTTCCATTCTTTTTACAGAATTCATTATAAATGCTCAAACAGATCAAATACATCCAGCAAGTTGATTTAACCTTGGGTAGCCACAAATTTATTAAAAACCATCCAAATATAACAGGTAAATCGAAAACTTATTTCATATTAGTAATTGCCTCTTCCACCCACTTTCCATACATCCTCATATCCATAAACCCATTCGGTATAGAAAGCATACAAAGTCGAAAAATTTGAACACCACAAAGCACATTTGCCCCCTCCGCCCCTTTACAAATAAGACCCCCACCCAGCTCCCGATCACAGGTGGACCCTCCAGAATATTTCTCCACGCCGCACAACATATTTTTATCCAACGTTATATTTCGTCCGGAGTGGTCACTAATTCGCTGCATTCTCTGTTGGCACTCTGCTAAATCCAACAATTTAAATTCTCTCGATCTCAGTTGCCCGGAAATGTTGGTATTCCTAGGATATGCTAGCTCGACCCCCCGATAGTAATAGTCTTTATAGTTGGGAAGTTTTGGTAGCTTATTTTCTTCCACTGAGGCATTGTTCTCCAGCTTGATGACAGCAAGGTCATTCTTATAGTAATTGTCACTGTAATAGATTGGTCCATCTTCATTGTAGTTCGTTTCCGTTTCTTCCATTTCAAACCCACTCAGCAGCCGACCATCCACCACCTTCAGGATCTCTTTACTTCCTCGCCCCAAATTATTCACGTTGACGTGTACTCTTAAAGCAACTAGAGAACTTTTGTCAGCCTTCACCACGCAATGAGCGGCCGTAACAACGATATCCGGGCGGACTAGTGTTCCCCCGCAGGATTTTCCATTGGAAGACGTAATGTGCACCTGATGGGGATACTTCGTTGTGGTAACCTCCTGCCCGTAAAGATGAGGTTGGTAAAAAGTGCTGGGATCTTGCTCCCCCGCGTGCTCCTCAATCCACTCGCGGAAATACGACACTTCTGTGAATCCACTCGGAGGACAGGTAATGTTCATCGTGTAGTTTTGACATAGTTCATCGTTGGATGCAAAGGACGAAACCCCACACAGTACCGGGTGCCCATCTGCGTTTCGGCAGATAGCTGGACCTCCGGAATCACCCTGCCCCGCCACCCAACTGTATTTATCATCCATGACCCCACCCACGCACAAAATCGAATCTTGGAACTCTGCCATGTCCTTCATCGACTCAATCTCTACACAAGGGCCGTCCTTTCTCAAAACGAAGTTTGCTTTTTGCAAGTGCATTGCCTCCGTCAAAGTCTCTGTGGTCCCCCACCCCACAACTACTGCGCTATCGGCGTACGCAAAAGGGTCGAAATTTACCGGGGCAATTTCCAAGGCCTTCACCTTGTCGGAAAATGTAATGTATTTCTCCAGTTCCATCAAGGCGATGTCATTGTAAAATCGCGTCATATTTGGAGGCCAACTCAGCTCATTTTTAGGGTTGGAGGCCAGCCGGTTGTAACCTTCATGTGGGATGATCCTTTTGACGTTGTACACGAGTTCCTGGATGTCTACATACATTCTATTTATGTCGCCAAGATTTGTCCCCAGAAATACCGTCATGCCTTTCGTGTCACTGATCTCCCCATCTTTGACAACGCAGTGAGCTGCGGTAATCAGGAATCGCTTGTTATAAATCGTTCCCCCACACCCCACTAATTTAGCTTGATGAGGAAATTCGTTATGTTCCGCCCCCAACGTCGTCAGCATCACACCCTCTTTGGAGTTAGGCTGGCAACAGAGAGCCACCAGTCCCTGCTCCCTCTCTTCACCCCTGCTGCAAGGTTCTCGCAGGACTTCCTCATACTCCAGCTTCCTCCCATTTATATACCGCGGGAACAATGTGGCGCACATGTCACCTTGTGCTGACACCACGCACTTACTAGCCCTACAATTGGTAGCAATCCGGAAGTAAGCCTGTTCTACAAAGAAAAAAACACATGGAAATTAATTTTGTTTCATTTTTCAAATCTACCGTTATACAGTAACCGTAATTATATGCTACCTGCGTCAGATTCGGGCGGACAACATAATCGCAGATTTTGTCCGAATGGCTCCTCCCTGAACATCTCATTCAAACCCTCAGGACACGTGGTATTTTCAGTTCCAGAAAATACCACATCGCACTCTTGCCCGAAAACTGCAAAAATGCGTAGCACCACCAACAACAAAGTTTTTGTCGTCATTTTCTTCGCCATTGTTCTTGTTGGCGATATAGCACTCGAGTGATGTGAACGCCAAGACGATTACTTTACTAATGAGGCAGTTGGGATTAAGTTCTACAATATAAATATGCAACGTATTAAAAACAGGGGAAATGTGAATGTTGCGTTCATGCTAGCTAAGTCGTTCATACATAAAATTACAAAGCACGGCATGCAGTGTGTAATGTGCCGTGATAAAAGACGATGATAATTTTCTCTCCAACACGGCGCTGGAACGGGTAGGTACAAATTGCCGGAACATTTACAGCCTCACTGGTTATGGCATATCCCACGTCATAGTTTTGGTGCATATTTTAGGTACTTCCGTTAAATATTTGATGTGCTCGGATTATTTCCAAGTAGTATGGTGGTGTAGTATAATAGAGTGAATTAAAACCGGTTCCAATGCTTTGCGTGGTAGATTACGATTTCCAGGTTCAACTGTGATTTATATCCCTTTTTCTTACTATTTATTTTATAAGGTAAGATAGGTAGTTTATATGAAGTTCATCTGCTGTCGTAACACAATGCATAAAATTCTACATACTGCGACTCTGAAAAATAAAAGAAAGATATGCGTTAGCCTTGTTTTATTCCTATGAGTTTAAGCATATTTACCCCGGATTTATATTTAGGATATTGGTCGACCCCTACATGATGATTTTTACAATTACAAATATTCGCGCAGTGGAAGTTTTTGCGTGAACCAACAAACGATGGTTACGCTCATGACATGACGGAGTGAATTTTAGTGTGTTATGGTCTGATGAACATAAAAGATTAGAGCCTTTGCCACATTTCCCTCTGTGTATTGTGGGTAAGCACGAAGCATGTTTGGTAAACTATACACAAATATATTCCCACGTGTAAACCAGTTTATCTGTCGTACTTCTTTGAACAATGAAAACGTTCTGGTGGAACTGGCTCATGCTGTTTTACTGAAGCATGTGCTTCTGCAGACAACTTGTTTTATAGTTGCTACAATATTTGTGCAAAACAGTTGGGTTGTTTGCAACCCGCTTTTTTAAATCATGACGTATTAGAGATATGATGAAACATTCTAATACATAGTGGCTGCGTTTTAGATTTTCGGTCCCCTTTCTTGTTCCATTATTCATTTTCTGTTGTCATAGGTCATAGCATGTTCATTTAAAATCAGCATACAAGCACATTAAACAGGTTTGACTTTTCAGTGCTTCACAATATGACAATACTTCGGTATATTTTGCTAGCATACGCTTTAATTGCACATAAACGGCTTTAACCTTTCTTGTTCTTGCACCTTGCTATCATATCATTGAATTTGAATCCGGGTTTACCTATATAAAGAAATAAAAAAAAGTGTGATGCAGACCCACAAACGTTAACATTTTAAATTCCAAAGTTCAAACCAATTACTGGTTTTACACATCGTTTTTGCTTTTTAAAATCCAACTTTACTATATTACAAATGCAAAATTTATCACGCATTAGTATGTGACTCTTCAGCAAATGTTTATGTTGATTTTACGTAAACATTATATTAGAAATGTCGTCATTTGTCGTCAGTGCCAATGTCGTTGATTATTTGAGTGGTATTTTGTATTTTAATTCAAATAAACTTCTGCATACCCAAAAAAGTCATACATGTTTTGGGGATGTTAAAATTAAGCCAGGTGTCATTATGACAATAATAAAATCAATTGTTCCAGTGGTAATATTTCGAATATTACAGCGATGATTCATAACTAAATTTAGCAATAAATTGCAATGACACCAGTAACTGCTTCCGACGACATGATTCATTGCCAGAATAATATTTACATTATACTATTTGAACAACTAATCTTTATTTAGCATTAAATATTATAATTTATTTGAATAAATGTAACATTGGATTTCTTAAAGTCACACTTTTAAGTTTAATGTTATTGTTTAGTGCAAACATTTGTAAAATGCATAAGGTACTGATTGAAACACAGATCTACCGCTTTGTTGGCAAAGAATGGTTACACTGTGGCATCACCTCATTTGCAAGAAAACATTTGTTGGACTCACGTAAACAATTCTAAAATCAATTCCTCAAAACTTTTAAAAATTCCAATATCGATGGACATCTTAACCTAGTCCTGCCAGACCGTTGGAGTAGAAGTCACATAAATTCCTCAACTTAATTTATGGGGCATTACAAGGTAGGGAAAAGGACATCGATGTATTTACAAGACAGGTTAACCTGTTCCAATTGCCCCGGCAGCTCAACACGGTGCTAATTTTTTATAACACTGCATAGATCTCTTCTTTGGCCAATAATATGTTTAATTTTCTGTTAATTGTTAATAATTTATCAAAAATTATAAACTCTTTCTATACTGCTAGGAAACCCGTTGGTCGAACAAATTTCATTCAGTTCCTCGTCCCTGTCTGATGCGTGGTCTCTCACTTCCTCACAGCAATGCCAAACAAAGTAGTACAAGGTCGGAAAGCATACGCATACACATAGAAAACCCACACATGACAGCAATAGGCCGATGAATTTTACTTCCGATGATGGCAAGGTGTACATTGCGGCCGTAGGAACATATTCGCTATTTCCACTTCCAGCAGATGCGATTGAAGCAGGGGACAACAGGATTTCTGGTATTATTGGTTGCCCATATTCCTTTAAAATGAATGTTAGACCACTGCTGGTTTTTGGGGACAAGAAGGAATTTTCTGAAGTATTCGAATCCATGGCATAATGCTATGTTGCACAAGAAGAAACCACACTATACATTTTGCCACAAAGATACTGATTTGATTAACACGTAACGGTAGAAAATGTAATAAATATTTGCTATTATAACCTGGTATATATTTGGATGTTGTTCATCCGCCAAAAAAATGGGTTGAAGTTGTAGAAAAATTAAAATGGATGTAAAGGAATACATCATAAAACCGCAGCCACTTTAATAAAATAATAATCACAACACAAATTAGTTTTATTTCAATTTCTAATTAATCGACGGCAACCATGTGAAGTCAACCAGTACAGACTGTTGCATTGCCAACAGGCGAGTGGAAACCGTTGCTACTCCATCCTAGTGTAAATACCGGCCAACTAATTCTTTCCGTCCTCCAACCTGCACAGTTGTGTAAATCCAAGTGAAAGTATTGCAAAATCTTTAGCTTTGTTGTTATCGGATACTTGTTTCGACCCCGAGAAAGCTGTATCTGACTGCGTAGTGAAATATGAGTCGGTAAGTGAGGGCAGATGCAAGTGCGTCAGACACTGTATCTTGAATTTCATCAGTCCATGAATTGGGAGGGGCAAATAAAGCTTAGAAGTTCACGTGCTGGATCTGTCTGTGGCGGTAGAAGAATACGGCTTCAGCACATGAAATGTGATATATCACAAGTCTACAAGGTAATACAAACAACTAAACATTTTCGCTTTGACATCTCTTGTAAGCAACAGAAACGTGCCGAAATTCAGAAGCGGGTTATAAGGTTGAAGCATTCCTTATTACTGTAAATGCGTCACCATAAACGCCAAGAAAGATATATCCGGGCGTAAAGTTTCTGGCAGTGACCATCATATGTGACGGGACAGTAACGACATTGACAATTTTTGGTTGGAAGTCTGCGGGTTATAAATAAGAGGTACGTGCCCTCAATTTTCTCTTATATATAGATAAAGCTGTCGAAACATGGGACAAGGAGGGAATAATCGTGGTTCTGTATCACACCGTCCTTGCTGTCTTAAGTTCATATCCGATTTTATGTATAGTTATAGCTACATACATATGCTTCAACAAAGCTGTCCTTGATGCTACTTCACAGAAACCGTGACCTCGGCCAGATGTTACGTCATTACATTTTATCGCAAAGCTAG
>JAHZNE010006376.1:0-12847 GCA_027744055.1 Callyntrura sp. NNG-2020
CGCTGCTCCAGTCGCTGTTGCCCACCACGCCGTTGCCGCCCCAGTCGTTGCCCACCACGCCGTCGCTGCCCCAGTTGCCGCTTACGGACACGCTGGACTCGCTTACGGAGGTCTTGCCGGACGTGCCATCGTTGGTTAAGCCAATGAAAAAACCACCACCCTCTAAATGTTAAATTATTTGTTTAAATCCCTCATCAACTGATGAATAATTGTTAATTAGAATGGTGCTTTGGCAACATTGCACAAAAGCCTGGAAACCAGTATTTTAAAAATCGAAAGCCAAAAATGGAGCTAATAATAAAAAACTGAAACTATACATTCTACTCTATCGTTGTTCTTTTATTTCTAACGTCCCTAACAAAGTACCGCTTGACATAGTCTACCAGGAAAGCATGCATTAAATCAGTCTCACAGGCGGCTATATCACGTTACAGATTTAGATGGTCTTTCCGGCAGTACATGTCTCCTCGTAAACAAAGAATTGAACAAAGAAAGCAGCAGCACCAACACCATGCAGTGTGAATGGTGACATTTGAAGAAAATAGGAGGCACTGGAGTACCGCTTCCAAAATGCACGGTTTGTATTCTGGCGTAAATACAATCCCTGCTTGATTATGTGTGTAGGTAGAGATAGACATTTGAGCGTTATTTTTACACGTAAACAACAGAATGGGATACTGAATGCAGTAGGTTACGGCTATTTGCTTCCACAGAACTTTCGTCCGATCTATGATGTATGATGTCAATTAAAAATTGTGTAAATAGTAACAGTAACAAAGAACTTATAGTCAGCATATTATGGTAATATATCACGTGTTGGCCTTTTAACATTGGCTACAATGATAATGAAATGATCAAGGGTCAAGGAATTAATTTATCTCAGGAATTTTTTATTCATGTTTCATTTCGGATGTTTATGTGATATGTTTTAAAAAAATTAAAGACTCTTTGGCAGAAACTTTGTTAAAATATTAGATAAAGAAAAATTAATAGTAAAGAGCTCCTGGGGCAGCATAAACAGCTCCAGTTGGTCCAAAACGACGGATGCCAGAATCAGCGCTGGAGGCAAGTCCTGGGTGAAGTCTTGGGCCGCTGATTCCTCCAGCAAGGAGGTATTGGGCAGAAGCGACGGCGATGAGGGCAAGAACGAGAAGAACCTGTAGTGAGATATAAATAAAGTATAAATTATAATAGTTATATATGTGCATCGAAAATTTATATTGCCACTGTAACTACTTTATAGAGCGAGAAAAATAAATATCCCCAGAAACTTACGTATTTCATCATTTTGACTGAGATTTTCCGACAAAGTCGAGGCCCTACAGGGTTTAAAGTTTGGTTTGAGTCGTAAAAAGACAAGTGAGTGAGTGATAATTTATTTTCCAGCTGCCCGGAGTATTTATACTGGACAAGTTGGACATCTTTAAAATTCGTCTTCTGTTTCTTGGTTATTATGCAATCATTATGGTATCAGTTGTTACTTTGTTACTTAATAGTGACCAAGGTAATGTGACTCTTTTCATGTCAAAAACAAAGAGGGCAATTTTACAGTTTTGCATGCACTAATAATCATATTTATAAGACATCTTACTGGACCGAAATGCGCTGGAAAAAAATCGGTTCTACTATGATCATTTTCCATGGCTGCTCATCTTTGTCCAGCTTTGATATTTACGAATTTGCATCATACTTTTGCATCTCTCTACAATTTACAATTTGCAAAATGCATGATTCATCCTGTGGTAACGAGAAGCATTAGTGAAGTCCTACCCTCCCCTTACTTAACTCTCAATTTATTGTTACCGTGTGTGCTTATTGTGCAAGGATTACTTTCGATTCGGAGATCCCATGACGATAATAATTCCATTATCAGAGAATGGTATCATCATTTGCGTCCAAAAATGGCAAGCCTTCTGCCCATTGCCAGAACCACTGTGCGACAAGAGAACAAAGAAACAGCGATTTGACTTGGCTGGATACATTCTTAAGAAGAGCATTGTTCTCACCTTCTCACCAGCAAGCAAGTAGCAGCAACATTCCTGATATACCTTGAAATACACACATTATAACTGTTTACAATATTTTCAATACACGTACACACATAAAAAGTTGGGTTTGGTACGTGGTCTGATGGGAGTTATCGTACATTTTTGCAATACATATACACACACGACACACACATAAAATGATACTTGCTACATGGTCGTCGTCACCAATAAAAGCAGTAATAATCTTGGTCATGGCTAAAAAAGATAATCATGTGGACAGAGTGAATGAGTGAGTATATGTGTATGCGTGCGTGTACACATTCTTGGCAGAGGTGAGTAAAATTAATAGGTATGCTATTATGAAGACAAAAAAAATTCACGCAACTCTAATAATAATCGAAGTGAATCAATAATATCAATTCATTTTTTATACTTCAACCGTACAGTCTGTATACATTACCAAAAACAATTTATCACAATTTACAAACACAAATAAATAACCGTTTTGGTTAACATGTTTCTTGTTCGTGGGTAACCGTGATGTTCATATATAGTCATCCCTGTTGTTTGAGTACTGATGTTGTGTGTAGTGCCGTAATACAAAATGCATATAGGCATAATAATCATGAATGACATTAGACAATCAAAGGTGTTTATAAATGACAAGGCGTGGCGGCTGGTAAGTGGCATTGGAAAAGTGCTGCTGCTGTTGCTGATGTTCAAATTTTATGCTGGTTACACTGCGAGGGTTTCAAAGTGCCTAAAATTATCTCCATTCTCTTCTGTCTGGCGAAATTAGTATAATATTTCCATTTAAAATAAAAATGTATCAAAATGTATGTAGAAAGAGAGTTATTTAAAAGCGTTGACGATGATTTCAAACTTTAATTCTTCGTCTCTGTTATTTTTGCTGACAATGGACTGTCAATATCGAATATTTTTTGTATGTGCGACTTGAAGGGAAAAAAAATTAGCTCTGTGAGAAATTGAGTTTTCAAGTTTGAAAAACATGTTGGACTAATAGAGGGAAGAGAGATTGTGATCTTAGAGCTGCAAGCAAATATAATTTTCCGCTTCATTAAATTCTCCACACTAATTGACCAACGCACATCAAGGAAAAACGACAGACTATACAGACAAGTAGACGCGTTGACAAAAAAAATTGGTGTATCTTTATAGGTATTCAATCCGCACCGCAACAATCAGCCATAGAGCGCCCCTTTAAAGCAGGCAGCACCAGTAGAAGAGATTAATTTCATTGCTTGCAACAGTAAGACATCCTTGACCTTCACCTTGAAACTATCGGCTTAAATAAAAAGCCATTTCTATGCATTTTCTTTAATCAGGCATGCATATGCCTACTTTATTAGCGTGTGAGGTTATTGTGGGATAGCCAACCTTTTACTCTCGATAAGAAACAAAAACCCCTCCATTATCATTGCCCAGTTGACTCGTTTAGTTCATTCAAAGAGGTAATTATAAATACCTACGCGTCACCAGAGTCTCTATACATAATTATAATGATGATGATAATAATAAAAGCAATTAACAATTTTAATTCCGTTTTGCCATTTACAAACGCTATATCGTACGTACAGTTTTTATGCAAATTGACAAATACACACATACACACGTCAACCGTGATAGGTTGACGGTTTGCCCCAACAGGTTAACAATGTACATTTTTAGTAATCAACACAACCGTGTTCCAATTTATTCACACAGCGTTTTGTACACACCTTCATAGTACGACCAATTCAATAGCAGACCATGAGAGAGGAGTAAAATAGCAGAGCTTATCATCATCGTATTCGTATGTGCACTGGCGGACTGACACACCGCAAATAAGGATCGGTTCCTATCATCAAAGCCATTTTTCATTAGCCTCCCTGAAAAATTGATATGATTGACGACGTTTGGCTGTGGTCAATTACTCATATTCTATCGATTTATAGTATAAACTTGTTGTGTTAGAGGTGGACTTCATTTGAATACATTAAATAACCATTTTTGTTTGTTTTCGGGCACATCACAAAGCTAATTTTGGTCAAGACTCCTGCTGTCTCTTTCCTTTGTTTTACACAAGATCATACAAGCACAATGATGTTTGTTATAGGAAAACCGAAAATTGACGCCCGTGACTCCAAACAACAACAAATTTACCTATAATGATGACTTTGGGAAGATATATTTATAAAATTATCACGATTTCACATCAACTCAACAAATCTCTGTCTGCGACCTGGCGTACAGAAAACATGACGATAATCTCGCGGTAATATCAAGATTGCACGTCTAAATAATATGTGTAATGTAATAATAATGAGTAGTAATATCATCGTCATCATCATGATTGTAGTTGTATAAGTTGCATACGTAAGGTAAGACAATGGCAAAAACGATGAATTGCCCTTACGCACAATGACAATGAACGCAACGTTAAAGTTGAGTCATGTTTCCATAAGGTGCGCTGCTGCGTATTCTGTTGACTCCATTCTTCATCATTGAAGTCCCCCTTTTATTATCAGCAGCACTACCACTTCTACTGCAAGCAGGTCTAATACGACATGCAACTATTATTGCAACCTGTAGGTGATTATGGAAGACTAATTTAAATTACTCATTTTTGCGTGACGTGTGAGCCCTTTTGCTGAAAGACGTGAATACAAAGTAGAGAGATGGAACTTGTGGAAGTATTTTTACACGCTGGCAAAAAACTGCATTGAGATGGTCGTGAATAAAAGTGCTTATATTCATTCAACTGGTTGTCGTAGCACAATTGATTACACTTGCGATCTATAGGTATCGTCGGTTCCTTCGTTTTGTTGCAAAAAGTCTTGACTTGGCAAATCGTGCATAAATTTGTATACCATCTATCGGAACAAAAAATGATTCATTGATTGTTATCACAACTAACTAACTGTATCGATTGATTGTACATTCGTAAAACAGCAAATAGCAAAAGCGTGCATATAACTTGTGCCATCATCATCATCATCGTTAGCTCTTTCTTTTGATTTAAACATACTCATACTCTCATAGGAGATGCCTGTATGTTAATTATAGGTTCGCGAATACCACTAGAGAACATATACTACTTGAATAAACATCGTTAGCTTTTCTGAATAAACCGTGAGCAGGAGCAAAAAAGTGGATTGAAAAATTTCTTGAAGAATCCATACTGTCCAATGTTCAGTTTTTATAGTTTTGTTATACGTAGGTAGCTAAGTATATGATGCACTGCAAATGTAACCATTTTACGAGCAATTTTATGTAGTATTACTCAATTACTCCAGAGAGTGAGTAGCTGTAATACGGTCACCCAATAGCGCAACTGTGACATTTTTTGTGCACCCGCGCGCTGTGTATTTATTTGTACTTAAGAATGATGATGATTGATGACGCACATTTACAGGCTTTGTTATGCTGGCCATTATATGCCCATTTTACAGCGATCATCAGCATAATAATAACAGCATATTCGTACAACGACTTTTAGCATGGTATGGCAGTGCGCTGGCATGTGGCATGATATGATTAAAAAACGCATTATTTATTTGTTTTTGTTGCTGCTCAAGATGTGTGGACGTTTAGTAGTAAAATAAAGCAAAAGGAATAAATGAAGGATTGGTTTCGGATTTTTTATAGACAACTTATTATTGTGTCTCATTTTAGTTCTTGTGTGGTTGTTGTTGTTACTCACTCCATTTTTGGTGTAGTGACAGATCAGAATTATACTGCTTGATGTAGTCTACAACAATAGAAGATAATTGAGATGTTCCCGTCGTGCTTGCTATATTATGCGTACGTTGATAGCGATGATAAAAATATAATGGCGATTGAAAAAATTCCAGGAAGATTTTTTCAGGTTTTTTTTATGCGTTTTCTTCTTTGCAGCTATTATTCATCAGAATAAATGGAGAACTGTTGGTGTATTAACTTTGTTCTGAAGTATCAAAGTGTCTGCTTCAATAATGCTTCCTCGATAATTCATAAGGTTATGCTAGCCCACACCAAGAATGCTAAAGTTTCTTTAGTATATAAGGTAGACGGCACTGCTGGAAAAACCATCAGTCGCTGGTTTCAATTCCTTTCTACACCTTCATCCATTTTATTTGTTCAGTTCGACCACAGTCGAAGGACTAAAACTCCAAACTTCAAAATGATGAAATACGTGGTAAGTTTCCAACATGAGCCGAAATTAAAAATTATATTGAGTAAAATTCAAAATGTACCAAATAAAAACAAAAATTAACCACTCTAATGTTTATGCTGTTCAGATCCTCGTCCTTGCCCTCATCGCCGTCGCCTCCGCTCAAATCCTCTATGCCGGGGGTGTCAGTGGACCCAGGCTTCACCCAGGAATTGCTTCCTCGGCTGATACCGGAATCCGTCGTTTCGGACCAACTGGCGCCATCTATGCTGCCCCAGGAGCTGTCCTTCTCTAATTTCCTTGTTCCTTTTATTGTCTTAATTGGCATTGAAAGAATTAATTAGCCCCCTTTTGTATTATGTATTCACTTTAAAAATCGCTAAACCCACCTGTAAAAATTTTCATAGACTGAAACGTTTTTGAAGATTGTTTATTTTTTACCGTTGAATAGCTACCACACATTCTTGTTTTATACAAAATGTATTGTTGTCGATATTACTTTCAAAACATTCCACTGAAAAATAAACCGATGCCGTCTTTAGAGTCGAGTTAAGAAAGAGGCACCAACAAAATTCTTTGACTTTTTGTTTCATTTCGTTATTTTAAAAGAATAATTCTGCATGTAAAAACTTAAAAGCATTTTTGTCCATTTCATCTTTCAAGATTCAATTTTTATTTTTATTATTCATAAGCATCCCATTCAATTACATAGTATATCATTACATATTACACACTCATATTTTTGCATTTCCGACTTACATTTCGAAACAAAACAATTAATGCTTCTTTCGATTAACTGTGTTATTACTTTTGGTCTGTCTTTTCATCTTCCTGTGATGTGGCGAATCCTTACTTTCTGCCAGCAACGCATCAAACTCAGAATCCGACGTGTCTTCTCGTAGCTCCCCTAATAACCATCGTGCACAAGAACTTTTTCCGCCGACGGTGGTAGTTTCTGTATCCCCGTCTTGATTATCTGACAGTTGATCACCTAAAACTTGCCCGTCACTGCTGTAACACCCAGGGTAGTATGGGCAATGTTCTACATGGTCACACTCCAACAGACTATTCTTAGAAGCCTTTGACTGTGAATTATTTATATCTTCGGTGGAATAGAACATGTTGAAATTAGAGACGATGACAGGCACTGGCAATGAAATCTTGGAACAAAGGCGAAAAGTAATTGCAGTCAATAAAAACGAAAAAAATTGTAATGCTTTTCGGGAAGTGCTTAAAAGTTATTGACACAACCGTTCGAATATTTCTTTTGAACTCTGTTAGCACTTACTGTTAACACCTGTTGAGTAGGGAATAGAGGGAAATCAATTATGCAATTAATTATGCATTTAGACAATATTTAAACAATTTCGTATAGATTTGTACCCCGGCAATAGCGCATAAGGCACCTATAATTTTTCCATATGGTCCTAACATAAATAAAAACACTCATTATTAAAATAATATTCATTCCAAGAGCTACGCAAACTGTTTCCGAAATGGGTAAAAACCCATGATGATGTTCTCACCTACTGGAACTAGCAGTCAGGGAAACGGCCTTACTCTCCAAGCTCGACTTTATAGTACTGTTACCATTTATGTAATCATCAAGGTAATACAATAGGTTAAGAAAGTAAGGCATGATGGCGATGAGGTCAATCATGTTCGAGAAGGCTTTCACAAAATTGAAAAAATGTGGGCAAGTTGCTGCTCTGATAATGTACTCCACTACAAAGAAGACTATGCAAATAGATTCCGTTAGAAAAAAAGGGTCTGCTAGATTCAGCGTTTCATCATCACTTTCAGCACCCAACCCTTCGTCTTCGTCACTTGTAACCTGTAAAAACTTGGAAATCGCAAACGTTGGAAGGGTTTCAGTACAAAATTCAAAAATGGATAAACACACCACGAAAATACTCATGTAAGCAACAATCCGGCTTTGATAAGAAGATTCGGGGAATTCGAATAACAGCCAGATTTTCCTTTGCAGTAAGTTTTTAGGTAACGGCCGGTTTTCATCTTCGTTGGTGTCTGCCTTTGTCAACCCCGACACAACCTCAGGTCCCAAGTCGTAAAATTTAATTTCGTCCAGAAATATTTCCGGGGCTATAGAAGAAGGGCGCCGCAGGATCCCACCAGAAATATAATAGTACATTATTGCCTCAAAACTAGAGCGATGCCTATCAAAGAAAAACTCGTTGCGTTCGGGGTCGTAAAACTGAACCATTCGTTGCGGGTTCCCGAGCAGTGTTTTGGGGAATTTTCTGAGGGTACGTAGCTGAGGTTCAAATATTTCTCCAGACACATTAATGCGGACAATGGTGCATTCAGAGTGATCGTGTTCGACTGGAGCAGGAGGTATATCGGTGACGTGTCTCTGCTGCCGACTATAACTGTGACGCTTAGTGAGTGGGCGAGATGATTTAGCGGTAGCGATGCTGATATGATACCCCAATATGCGGTTTTTAATCGTAGCCTTGTATTTCTTGACCTGCCAGCTTGAATACTTGCCCCATTCTAGATTCAAAATCGAAAAATGTGGAAAGGGTAAAGGTAACTGGCAATACCAACGTATTGCATAGCGTAATATGAACACTACAAATATGTAACTGTGCTGCATACCCGGCCTATAATGAGGAATTAAAAAAGCAGTAATAAAGAATTGCCATAACCTCGTTGGTAGCTTCGTAAAAAAATCTTTTATGGCAATGCACACTCCCTTTCCGTGTATAGCCTTTGCCCAAGTTGACCTTTTTCTCCGAGCCACCCTTAAACAAAAATGGTAGTCGATGGAAAATTGCATTTTTACGAATAACAGTTCTAGTTCTAGTTCTTGTAGAAAAGGATGGGGGAAACCTTACTCGGCGGCAGCAGCTGGACTGTCATTTTCTGATTCTGAGAAAGTAATCCTTTTACGAGCAAGTTGTTCTGGTGAGAAAGAGTATGTGGTACCCTTTGATTTTTCTACACTAAATAAATTTAATCTCATGTTTGCAATTCGCAATGTTACGACGAGAGAAATCAGAAGAACTCATTCGACATTGTAACAGGAGTAAAAGGACAAAAATGTTTACAGACGAAGAATATCATTCGTCGTAAGTTGAAGGCGCTTATTTTTGTGAGTTAATTTTTATTTTTGATTTTCAGCGCTTCCGCTTTCATGGTGACTCTTGTTTCAAGTTGTTACATAGTTTTCCTCGACTGTGTTGATTGATGACATGCATCAGCTCACTTTTTTCGCAGTTTTTGGTATCGTATGAGTACGTACTCGTATAGGTGATAGGTCACATCACAATGGTAAAATAGGAGCCTGACAAATGAGACATGTCACATGTGAGAGTTAGTTGTCTTCTTCATATCATAACTGTGCCGTGTTCCAAAAGCAAAGTTATATTACCTATTCCATATCTTCATTACTATATATTGTCATTTAGTGCAAAGAGCTTATATAAATGTAATATTACATTTATATAAGCTATTACTATTACTATTTAGTCATCATCACCAACTCATCTGGCTAGGCAACATGTGTATGAAAACGTGTCTCCCTTCTTTTCCTCAAGGCGAGTGCTACCCGAAACTCCCAAGGTTCCAAAGTTCAAATTGTTGCGTAATATTTCCAATTAAAAAACATCTATCTCATTAAAATGCGAGCAAAATGGCACGAGACGCCAGGAAAAAAATACCTAATCAATCGCTGGTGGTCATACTCACGGGATCTCTAAAGCAGAAATGGGCTCGAGAATGTATAGTCTCTCATTCCAAGTTTACCGGGAACCCAATCTAGGAACAAAATTGCACAGAGGTTGCCTCGGGAACCTTTACATTCAACGAGGACCTGTGAACTGCGAACCACTACATTAGTTCGTCGGGAGACCATAGGTCTTTTCAAAAGTAGTTTCCATGCAGTCCTTCTTTCGCTTGTTTTACAAACCGCATTGCACTTTAGCACTGGTACTGGTACCCTCACAGCCCGACCGAAACATGTCGTGTCGTACCACGCAATATAAATTTGGCGTTCTCACGTATTTAGTGAATAAACAAACATTACATATATAAAGTAACAAAACGACAAGTAATTTATACCTTATAAAATCTGAAAAAAGGTTTGAAACTTTTTTATATGTTGTATGTAGCATTCTATTCATTAATAATAATAATAGTTCCATTTTATTGTCATTCAATTCATACTTATTCATACTTTTCCAGTTAATTATGTTTTTAAATCTCAATATCACTATCATCGTATGATGTTCTAAGCAGTTGGACATTAAGAGCTTCATTTTCGATGTAAAATATATCATAAACATTCAGACAGCATAGTACAGTTATGCAATGCATTTATTCAAGGTAAGACCATCACGCCAATTATTTACTCACAGCTCTTTTCGTACTGATAATATATATAAGGAACTACTGCTGTTGCTATTGTAAGAGTATTAGATTACATTTAATTTACTTCAAAATACTATATAAAATATTAATAACAAGAATAAAGTAGATAAATTAAATAATGTTATAAAGGTATATTTTGCGGATTCTAACATTATAAATATCAGTCACTAAAGTGTGCTTCCTCGTCCCCACCGTATAGCACATATTACGTTTGAACCACAATTTCATAAAAATTACAATCGAATTTAACTAAGAAACAACAATAAAAAGAAAACAATTGTGAGTAGCGTAGTAAATTTACAACCGCTCAGGAAATTTCCCGCACTATTTCGCAGGTCCGTTTTTGTCCAATTATCTTCTAGAGGAATTTTATAATTTTCAAGATCGAGATCTGCATTTTTATCCCTTGTGTCAACAGTGATACTTGGTCCTATAGAAGATGCAGGAGCCTCAGCTGCGGTGCCTTTGTTGGGTAAATTCCCAACAACCGCAGTCTTTTCGCTTTCAGACATATGTTCTTCGGTGGGCGGACCAACTAAATGAGCCATTGTCAACATTGCATTTTCATCCCCGTTCTGGATCATCATAGCATGTTCGCAAAGGTGCTTTTCAGTTTCTTGGTACTTATTCTCACATTTACAAAGTCCAAGGTTTGATGGCAAACGTTTGCCTGGTTGCGGATCACAAATGGCGTCGGGAACGCAATCAATCTTATGCAAGTTGTCATCATATCCTCCTCGCAATACGGGGAGTGTGCAGACCTTGCCCACAGGAGCTACGCATTTTTGACTGCTGAAGTTGTAGATAACTACATACTTTGAACCGGGCTTAAACCTTTCTGACTCAAAGGAATTGCGACAGATGCACTCTTGCTTACTGCTACATTCGTATTCCCGTCGACATTGGGAGCTTTCTGTGCAAAATGACTTGTATGCCCCGCCAGTATATGTTGCGTCCGCACCTTTCACAAGTCCAGTAGAATCGTAAATTGCTTCCAGGAAAATCAAGAAAAGTAGTACCTGCGGTCTCCACATGACGAAATTTTTGGGATAGAATTTGTCCATCGAAGTTGTTTCTAAGGATCACTGTCAAGTTCGTGTTTTTCAAAGTATATAGTTACAAAATTCTGAATTGTGTACGAGTCAACCAACCACAGGATCTGTCAAAATATTACAACCCATATTTTTCATTATTAAAAAATTTAACACAGAAACAAATTAAAACTTTTACACCACCATAATTAACCGTTCGAATTAGAGATAATTATTTATCCATCATAGTCTAAAGTAGTTATTTGACAAACCTTCCAACTTTTACTGCAAAAAACTACTGTGTTCAATAATACAAAATTTGGCAGTTTAAAATTTCAATTAAATTAATCGTTAGCTTTTCAACTACTCATGATGACTAAATGGCAATTTACTTTACATGTACAACTAAACAACTAACATGATCAGACTATCAGTAGAAAAAATGGAACAGTTACGATAATATACTTCATTGCGTAGAAGTTTTTAAGACCACAAAATGACAAATGTTTTTCCAGCCACATGGACTTTGGGATTGTAAACGTCGTGAATGACGCGAATTTAACCGCAGTCGCACAAACGACAAAACTAAACAATGGGTAGGAGTACGCCTGTTGAGTTTTTTCGTGCCAGTACATATACCATCAGCTCGGCTGATTCCTAATTCCTACTCTGACTAATGAATGGCATTGGTTCTATGGTATTGCATAATAGGGCCATAATACGGTTAGTAAAGTAATGGAAACCCACCCCATGAAACTCTCAATTCATGAAATTTGTTATCACAAATTTAAATCCCACTGTTGCATCTGTATAAGTATTTCGTTGCCCGTCCCGTCCCAATCTAACATTTCATTCAATTTTTAAAATTTCCAAAAGGGGCCCTCCCCCCTCCCTGTCTAGTCCTACATCTACATCTGTCGATATTAATTATAAAAAAATAAATATCGTCGCATTTGCTTCTCAGCTTCTCTTTCTACTATTTCAAATCCGCAAATGGTTGGGTTAGGTAGGGGTATGGATACCACGTACCACCACACAATTACGCAAGATGGGTTACGGTTATGCTACGTTATACTGCTCCATGTCAGAAAAGACCTCAGCAGCATATATAATCTATCTAGGTCATAGTTTATCGTATATTTTCACTAGCTTTTCACTCTACCTTGTTTTCCGCAAGTGACAAGGTCCCAACAAAATGAATGGGTATTTAGTTTGTTGTGTTGCCGTGGCCGAGCGTTGCATCGGCCGATGAAACACTTAAGCCTTTAATAAGGGTCACTTTA
>JAHZNE010006377.1:0-28862 GCA_027744055.1 Callyntrura sp. NNG-2020
AGAATTACTATAAAATACTCATAGATCATAAGTGCAAGTTGAAAGGGAGGGAGAGAGAGAGAAAAAACCTGAATTCCAATATGATGAAAATTGGACTGTGTTGTCAGCATAAAATGCCAAAAAAGTAGACAGACAGTAGTTGAGCCATGATTTACTGTTGAAATCACTCATATACATATTGTTGGAAAACGACATTATTGTTTTATTACCTACGATGATGTTAACCATCATGTTAAATTGTGTGTATCCGTATGCACTATCTCTCGTCCGCCCCAACAATGACGGCCAACAGGAATGGTGGTTTATCATCAAGCGTGGTATTGGTCTGACAAGGAACTTAACTACACACGGTAACGTCAAAGACTTTTTTTACGAATGTTGAACTGCCTTCAATGTGCCAATGATGATCTTTATTGAACTTTGCCTTTCTTTTTCTTGTTCTATTCACCATAATTTTTCACGTTGAAAAACTGACAAGTGAAATAGGATCTCAAAGAAAAAGCAAAATTCATTTTCCCCCATGAATGCTCTCTTTTTCTTCTCGGCTGCAATTTTCAATCTATTTGTTTTTCTATTTTTGCACGATGCTCGTTTCGGGTAGACAGAATAACATTGGGGAAGGGTAATTTTTTACGTTCATTTTTACATATTTACATAAATACTAGTAGCAGCAAATCACAAAGAAAAAAAACAAGAGAGAAAAATTGTTTCAAGGGACTAACCCAACTTACTCTCGTAATACAAGGTACTACCATATCCTCCTCGTAATCATAATCAACCAGCGTCGCAAACAATTTAGTAATAACTACTTTTATTTTAAATTTCATAAAGTACAAAACAAAAACGCCCATTCAAAACTCAGTCTGATCCCCCTTTCTCGTCCTGTTCGATCGTCGTTACTTATACCATCATCTTAATTTTCTTCTTGTTATTCTCCGTCTCTGCTGAACCAGCCATTTTCAACGATGATGCTCGCCTGTTATTATTATTATTTTTCTGTTTTCAAGAGAAAAAACTTTTTTTCTATGTCGTCTTTCTTACGAAGAGAAGAGTTTGATCCGGCTTTATTACAAATGTATCTTAGGCATGATCGCTATTATGCAGCCGACATTATTTAGTGCCTATTACATTTTACAAAAAAAAACAATGCTACTTCATGTGTCCTTAAGTTGTTTTTATTATAAAAGCAAGTAGAAGTAAAGCTGCCATTTTGCCAGCGTGTGAGTACGACCGTAATATTGGCGTGGTTCTAACTTGGTTTGTTGGTGTGGCATCGGTGGATTACACGAGGAGGAGGTGGTGGTGGTGGTTCGTTGTTAAAGTTGTTCTCTTCTTTGCTGCTATGTAGTGACTTTTTTCAAAAGAGAGATTATCGAGTTTTTTATAGTCAGTTGTAATTGCAACTGGTCAAATGAAGCAAAGAAAGAGAAAAAATAAAAAGAATGTGCTGGCTTCTTATTCTTATTTGATGATGATGATGATGACGATGATTCCTTGTAGCTTGCCTAAATACCTACGTTATGTACACATACCTAAACAAGTTGAACAGAGATACAAATCTTAAATCTTTGAGGTGGTGGCGGCGGCGGTGGTGTTGGTGGTGGTGGTGGCGATGATCACGAGAAGATGTGTGTGCTGTTGTTTTCATTGCTATGCAGCAGCCTGTTGCTTCTCTATTGCTTTTTGTAAATTCGACAAGTTGTCTAAATTCTATTATGACGAAGAAGAGTGTGTGCCATTGCCATTGTGAAAGACTGTGGTTATGCATATTATTTCGTTTAACCTGACGATAGGATGATAAGAACGTAAGGCAGCTGCCTCTTGCTATTTTTGTGGGAGTATCTATCCATTCAGATCCATCCGTGTTCTCTCCGTAGAGCTTTGTGCATATTATTCAAATGAAGTGTCTTCATGGGATTCCTTTCCCTGATATTATCGATGGCAGGGCAAATACCTCACGGCATTGGTGACGTTTTAAAAAGGAGAAAATTCTTTTGAGATGTGTCTTGTAGACTGGGTAGACGATCATGTAGTTTGTACATGTACTCCACTTTCAATCACACGCATCATCTTGTGGTTATTAATATTAATGATGACAGTGATATTGACAACCTATCAACAATGCAGGAGACAAGAGGAAGGCGGATAGGTACAAGATCTTGCCCCGTATGAATCGTAAATGACGCACTCGCGATACTTGCCCAAATTAAGTATTTCCGTTAAAAATGTTAAAATGATGAAGTGATGACTTCGAAATACTTCCTGTTTCCTGTATATTGATACGTGGAAACTGATAAGTGCGGTACTCGGCGCATGCAACATGAAGGACAAGTTCAAATGACGGTATAAAAGAAACATTACTAAAGCGGTTTATTTAAATACCAAAATTGTTTGAAAATTTGTTGATTTCTGTTGAAATATGTATCAGAGTAAGAGTAAACTTGAAACTGTTCATGGCTGAAACTGTTGTCATTTACAATTACAAACGGTGTTGGTTGAACAGAAGAAAGAAAGATCCTCTTTCAATTTTTAAATAGCCGCTGATTTTGCAATCAAAATTATGACTAAACACTTTTTCTCGGGAAAACGCCATGTTTACATGATGAAATAACCCAAAAAGCATGCGATCTCAAGAAACCAGCTTTTACATGATTCACCTCAGAGGTTGATATCGTACCTATGCTACCTGTATATTAAATTTAATCGATAATGAATCAGGGCCAGCTTCAGCAAATAGCATTGTTTTTAGTGTGGCTGCCAAAGGCAGTGCAGCTGGGGTAGCTATTTGCACGTCACGCGTAGTAGTGAATTTTACAATTTTTCCTTAATAAGTTTAAGGTAGCTATTGGTGTGGTGGGGCCGAGGTAGTAGTAGTAATGGTAGGAAAAAGGAAAACTTGTCGTCGGTACTCACACATTAAAAAATTCATACAATATTCACCACTCACGATGAAATTATTCCTCGTTTCCCTACGCTGGATGCTCTGTACCACTGCGGTGCAAAAAAGCAAGTCCGTACTTACGTAAAAAGTGAGAGAATCCCAACTAAGGGGAAATATTTTTTTAAGAACTATCACAAAAATACATTATCATCATTAAGGCAGTGATAATAATGATGATGGAGAGTATTACTTATAAAAAGGTAAGAAGGTGCTCTACTTTTCCTTCATTCAACGGCGTGGCGCTCATATCATCACATCGCCATCACACTTATTGGTTGTTCCCTCTCACCATCTTTTTGATGATCGTCATGAAACGGATTCTCTTTTCTATCCTGGTAAAGGAAAGCAAACCCAAATGTATTTAATCTACCTATACCTAACTATAGATATAGATAAGTGTCTGTGTTCATAAGTATATGGTAGCAGCCAGCAACAATAGTATCATCAATATGAGAGAGTGAAGAAGTGTATGTGTGTAAGAGAAGAGAGCCTACGAAAAAATGGTGATCGTAATCAATAACATGACAAGATGAAAAAGCTGGGGCAAAAAGAAAAGGAGCCGGATGGACGTACAGAGAGAGAGAGAGATAGTTGGAAAAGAATGCAGAAACGCTTGTTGTAAATTAAGCTACAGAGATAGTCAAAGTTGTTATGTCGTAGAAAGAAGATTTTCGTTGGTGGCGTGGTTGGGCCTACAATGATGATGATGATGACGTGTGTAATGTGTAGATTAACTACAACATGTAAGTATGTGGGCCTATCTCCCTTACTGCTTCTTTATAGTTAAGAAAAGACAACCTGTCCTCCTGTTCCTTCGCTTATGTTTGTATGTAAAACCGTGAGGGTAATGAAAATAAGACAAGAGAAAAAGTTATGTGTAACGTGAAAAAAGGTTTTGAAGTAGAAGGAACTTGATCTTTTTCAAAACATGTTACATATGTACATACATTACACAGACGGTGTACATATAAAGTATACGTAAGTATCGTAGCATAACAGGCCAGCCACACACTTGTAGTCGTAAAAGGATATGTAGGCACGTAAAAAGAAAGGTATTTGGGCAAGGACGTAGAGTTGACCTTAAGGTGAGGCAGCCGTGGGCCTTTAGCAATTAAGCCACCCTCGCAACATATTTACCAGTAGTAAAAAAATGTACATACATGCATGCATTTACCGACGTCGTGTATATAGACTGACTAGCCACCCGCACCTCGCCTTGCCCCTGGCATTCCAGTTTTCATCTGTAGAGATAAAACAAGAAAGGTACACCAACTAGTAGTAGTAGTAGTATATTATTATTATTATATACACCTGCTCACATCACAGCAAACTTGAGCAGTAGGAAAAAACCAAACCAGAGAGAAGATGAACAAGTGAGTGGAGCGACAAAGATGAACTAAAAACTAATCCGACCAGTATTTTTACCATTTCTTATGCGTGCACATAAACATATATTTATTACTACTACTATTATTATTATTACTATATAGAAGTTGTAAAAAGCATAACAAAAAATCATTTTAAAACGAGACTTCTCTTTTCTTTCTAAAGTATTTCTCCCTCTCTCCGCATCTCGATTTGCTCTTTCGACTTTTATTTTACAAGATATCGTGACTAAAAACTATGTACATAACATACATGTACAATTTACACACACACACACACACACATAAGTATACTTGAACGTTAATTCCTTTCTTCTTCTCGGCTTTGGTATGATATGACGATAACGATGATGATGAAAAAGCAGTCCACTTTGTCCACTTGTAGTACTGGCTTGGCCACATCTCATCTCCGACTCCGTGCCTTCATCCAAACAACAGCGTCATCATCACCACCGTTCTGTACACAGCCAAAAGCTCTAGCGTCGTCTTCAGTAACGTCGCTTGCTCATCCTCCTCATGATCACCGTCTGCAAGATCATGTTGAACAACAACAACCTGTACTGCCAACAAAACATCACCAATATTTATTGTTTCTTGCTTTCCTTGCTTGATTGCTCTTCTTCTTTCAGCTTCATTTTTGCCTCTCTCATAAGGGTAGCAGCCGCACCACAAGCATATACATGCAAACCGTGTGTAGCATGGGCATAACATAATCATTTCCATCGTACTCATCATCATCATCATCAACAACAACATTACATCTCACAAAGCAACAATAACCACTACTTGTACTATATAACGTCAAGTCGACAAAGTCAAAAAGAGCAAAATACAATTTTCCTCACACACATACACACATGATGGGGTATATTTTTTAACACTTTTTTGTAAGGACCTAGACTGCAAAATTGTAATAAAAAGCTGTGCCACCACCACCGCCACCATCACACATTTTATGTTTTATATCTACCTATCTGCTACTACTTATTATTACCAGTACTACTCCCCATCATCAACGCATACCAAAGGACGACGAAAAACCAAACTAACCAACCTGTCGTTTTTTTTTCTTTTTTAAAAAATTATATTTATGTATCACCTCAACTTCTACTACTGCATCTACATACAACATATATTATACCCGACAATTCTGTATTACGCGGACACTCGTATTTATAGTAGTAGTAGCATGTGGTCTACCTGCAATCGTCGTGCACTTTAATATTTTCATTGCAGAAAAAACTGATTGTAATCCAAATGCGCCTTGTTACAATCATATCAACTCTTTTTAGCTTCTGACTTGACTTTTGCTTCTGACAATATGATCGCTGCATCAAATCTGCGCATTCCTGCTCAGAGAGATAAACAAGGCAGGAGGATCTGCATGTGGTATTGGCATGGTCTGGTTTTATGCGAGAGACAACAACTACTATATACACACGAATTGGTGTGTGTGTGCCTGTACGCCCCACTACTTTGCTATTAATTAGGCTTTTTAAAAAGTGACTACCACTGCAACAAGTTGTAGTGCCGACCCTTTTTATGATAATAACGATACACATTTTTTACAATCGAACATTATTTATTGTATGTATGTCGATAGATACGTACGTGAACCAAAAAACGTGTAGCATTGAGCTGACCTTGCTGCTTTCAGCTGTTGTTTTGTTCCGTGAAGTCTACTGCGCTGTTTATTTAAGTGCATTAAAAAGTGACCAGTGGTGCCAGTAGTTGATTTCATAGATGTAAGCATATATATGTATCGCGCGCTTACTGACCACCACCATCATCAGTAGTAGTAGTAGTTGTGGCTCAAATCATTTTTACTTTTTTTGAATCCTCCTCATCAATTTTATTCTCTTGTCTCAAAAGTCAAAGTCCAGCCACACTTGCTTGGTTACTTATTACAAATTATTATTATTATTCATTTTATTTTGGTCGACTCTTCATTCCCGTCATTCAGGTAGCAAGCCCAAACAAAATCTCTCTCCCCCCATGTCTACTTGGTGTAACCACTGCAGCAACTCATTAAAACTAAGTTTCTTTTCTCATGACATTAGCCTCCATATGTTTAAGCTTATCCCATTCTCCAGAAAATTGTGAATCTTCTTGTAATAGGAAGAGATGCTTACGGAGATAAAGCCCTGTGATAAAAAACCGTCGATCTTTCTAGATAATCAGTATAATACAGATATAATGCACGATCATCATTATAGAGCTTTGCGTGTTGGTGCTTTGGCTTTTTGAAAGTATATAAGAAAGCATATATAAAAGGTGGGTTGTGTGAACGAAAAAAAAGTAAATGCATTTTTTCGCTTATAAAACTAGAGGATTTGGTAGATATTCGTTTACCCCTGCAGTAGTTGTACCCTTTCCCTGTTAAAAATAGACCGACTTACAACAAAACGAGGAAGGATAGTTAAAAACGAGTAGGTGGATAATGAAAGTATATGGATATTACCTGCCTCATTACTTTTCTATACCGCGTCGTAAGGAAACACAGTTTTAAAAAAATGTGTTCTTTCCATCAGGCTTTTTTTCTGACGAAGTATTATTTGTCTAATGGTGGCGGTGGTGGCGTTGGCGTTGTCTGTTCAACTTCTCAAAGGCTCCTGTAGCATTATCTCTAGAAAATCTCGACCTTCTCTCACACAAGATATGTGTTCCTCAAAGGGAATATTTTCTGCTGAGGTTACTTAAGGAGAAGAAAAAATGGTACCAGAAGTGAAGAAGACCTCTTTGCAGGTGAATGCACACATCCGAAAGCACAAAACAATTTCGTTGGTTTTTTTGGGTTCATTCGGTGGTTAAATGTGTGCGGACGGTCGTTCGTTCGTTCGTTGTAGCATTCAACCTCGGAATCACGATGATCATTCTACCTTTTACCTACTCATGTGAATGTCGAGGGTGGCGAGGGTGGTTTTTTCTGGTGTACATTATAATGGTTTGGCCTGCCTGGCGTTGTAAAAGATGATTATTATACCGCTTTCGGCCAGCATGCATTCCTTCGCGTCTCCGACTCAGCGTCTCTCTCTCTCTCTCTCTCTCTCTCTCTCTCTCTTTTGCTCGCTTTGCTTCAATAACAACAGGCAATATAGAAAGAAGTCAAGACAAGGTGTATTGTAGGACCCGCATCATCATCGTCATCAATAAAAGAGAGACGGAAAGGTATGCAGCTAGCAGACAAAAAAACTGAAATAAATAGTAAATGCAAAAGCCTTTTTTCTTTTCGTCTACTTCTTTCTTCTTTTTCAACCTGCACGCCAACCTGCCTCTCCTGCCTGCCTTATACCAACTAACTCTCTAATTCTAATGTCGTCAAAATGGTCGGTCCAACCATCTCCAAGAGAAGACGAAGAAGAGAGAAGATGAGTGTCTGTAATGAAGAAAGGTGCACCTGCTGCGACTCCTCCATCTGAATAAAAGCCACATCTCTTGTTCAATCTTTTTTTTATATTTTTTGACTGTTGGCTACATTAACTTTACATGACGATGATGATGGCATGCATAAAAACAGCAGCAGTTGTATATAATATCACCGTGTCTGCAGTGAAAAAACAACACACTTTACAAAACACAAGCTATCAATCTACAGACTGACGACGACGATGATGATAAAGTAATGTACATGCTGAGTTAGTAAGCAACATTTTTTTTCTTTCTCGCAGCATCTCCTCCTTTTACTTTGGTCGGTTGTTGATCTGTAAATAGAATAATTACATTTGATTCTCATTTATCTTTTTATGATGTTTCACCAATTATTATTAATGTTCGGATGTGGCATCGGCATTTTATATATAGGTACGCGCAAGTATTTAAATTACACTGTGCATATTATTATTATTATTATTATTATTATTATTATTATTATTATTATTATTATTGGGAGGACGATAGTCCCCTGCTCGCCGTTAAGACAGAACGTACAGGAGAAAATATGCCAGGGTATGTGACATGGCGTGGCTACACGGCTATTATTGCTGTTCCTTTGTTTAATCCTTCATTATTCATGGTGTGTGTTGCCTGATAATAATGGTATAAGTATTGCTGTGCATATTGTTATGTGCCTTTCCCATTCACGGTCTCACAGTTGACATATATGCTCGAGGGCTTCCTGCATTTATTATTACAATGAGCGAGGCTGTTTTTGCCACGAATGATTAGTTTGATGATGATGATGATGGTGATGAGGAGGATGGTGGGTGGATATCATACTTTACGTTTAATGTATGCAAATAGAAATGCTCGTTCCACACTCTACTACGTGACGATGATGAATTAGTTTTGCTGGGCCTTTTAGAATTAATAATGATAGTGTGGTGGTGATAGTAAGTTTATTGGGTAGGTGAGTGCTGGTATTAAAATATTTTAGGGTGTTTGCGTCGTGAACGTCAATATACATACAAATATTTAACTTGGTGTAAGTAATAATCCTGAAGCACCTCTTTATTGTTAAAGCATACTTCATTCCAGTGCTGATGAATGTTAATATTTCAAAGAAAAATATACGTGGTAGGTATGTCTACTGGATAATCGTTGTATAAGATTTGGAAGACTAAGATTTTTGTGCATACCAGTCAAATACGAACATCACAAGCCAATACAACAACCAATGAGCCACAAAACCACAAGATTTTCCGGTGACTCTTGACTTTTTCGAGAGAAATGCGTTGTTAAGATGGAAATATTTCTAAAAATAAAATCCTTGCCGTTTCCCGTTGACTGACCACTGTCGACTTTTATGATACAATTCTTTAATATTGTAATCTGTTCTGCATCATTGTCTACAATAATACATCAATATCCTCTATCTTCCTGTGGCACATTACCCCTCGCAAAAAATCGAGCTTTCTAATAATAGTAGGTTTTCTGCGTCTCAAACAGCTTCGTATGAAGAAGACAAAAGAGAAAGTAGGCAACAGGGAGGAGAAATATATTTTTCGGAAATGACGTCATGACCTTGAGCATTGCACAGGGGAACTCCAATCAAATTCAAATTGAGTTGTCGATTTGTTATTTGATTTCATGATTTCCGCTTCATTTAATTGAATTCTCGAAGGGGAGGAATATTAAATACTGATAGAGCACATACGTCATACATTGGACTCACCAGATATGTAGACCACGTCCAAGATTATAAAACCAACTAGTAGTATTTCCAAATTGCAGTCCCAATAGTCTATCCTAAATTAACTCATGGAGTAAAAAGATCAAAATGCTTCGTAAACCATAAAACGAGTTCTATAGTAAATTATAAAAAGCATCCTTTTAAAGGTAAAGCTAGGTTTCGTGAACTTATCTGCCCCGTAAAGACAATAGGTTAATACAGATTATATGTAATGACTAGGGGACTTTGCCCCGTGTACGACAAACTTCCCGAGCGAAGTGACATAGTGTCATAACCTCCCTCTTATAAAGTTCCTGCTCTAAATGAAGACCTTCAGCTTAACAACCCAGGGCGGGGCGGTAATGTGCAAGTCAAATATTCCCAATTTTTTTTTACATAACGACGAAGCAATGACCTAAATGTGCAGACATTTTAGTGGAGAACAAAGAACACCATCCAAAATACACAGCGCAGAGGTAGCATTCAACGTCGGCTTTCCAATGAAGTGCCTCACAATATACCAAATGGAAACAAAAGTATTTAGCTCGCCTTCTATTGTGTATAATACATATTTTCTGCAAAATAGCTTAATTCAACAGTATAAAATAAGCAGGTACCCAATTCCTATATTTACTATACTTTCTGTCTCATTCCACTTCCACGACGGACTCCTTTGCGTGCATTGTAAGGCAACATGTTGAATAGCTTAGCCAGTTACTCAAGTTCAAATTTCTTTTACCGAATGTCTCGCAGTACACGTGTGTGCGTATAGGTATAATCGTGTCGTTGTGTGTGCATATATTGTTTACACTACAGTGTTGTTTGTACAATGGCAAAGAAGAAAACACAAACAATAAAAAAGCATTGGCATATCACATTAGTACTGGGGGGAACGAGGAAGAACTTTTTAAACTTACTTTACCTTACAAGGAACCATTATTTCATGCTATTTATACAACTGCATGCACAAAACGAATGTCCAATGCTCCCCACTACACAACAGACATACGCACAATATGCCGGTGAAAACCGACTGAAACCGATGATGATGATGGAAATGGAAATATGTTTCTTTGTGTGCAAGAAAATATGTGTATAGCTGTTATATACAATACTATCGTCAATGTCAGTCAGTATATACGTAAGAAGGAGTATACCCTTTTGAACGAAGGGCTTATAATACTTTGTCAGTCTAAGTCTGAGTTGTTTGTGTGTACTGCACAGAACGTCTCAGTTTTTGCTGGTATTTTTACTGGGTTGTACATACTTTCGTATAAAATACCTACTACCGTGCTGCCTTACTCCACTTTGGATGTGATCTTTGCATCCCTTCTGAAAATTTGCAGTTGTGACGATGATGGTGCGCTATAAGTCTTCTATCCCTTGGAGAAACAGACACTGTCTATCTACACCATTGCCTCCAACATGTCGTGACGTGAGCAGGCAAGGCACGTTGTAGAGTGGTAGGACAGCATCATGTAAACTTTTGTGTGCGAACACAATAAGCTGGCTGCTTCCTTCACCACCTATTTTGTATCTACTTGAGCCGGACACTATTAGACCCAGTTAACTAGACTGGGCTGTATGCTCTGTATTAAAGGAGTACCGCAATATATTTTACTTGGTAATTGGTAAGACATTAGGTAGAAACACACAATTGTTTTTATTATGAAAATGTGAAAATGTGTTTAATTCAGACATGGTGGTGCGAACAAAGTATCGTTTAGGAAGAGGCATTGCCTTGTAAGGAAAAAAGAACCAGTTGTTGACGAAAGGTTATTGCATACTTGTGCAAGGCATATTCCACCAGCACACTCACAGTATCAGCGGCATCCTTTATCCGTTATATTTAAGGTCCACGCTTTCAAAAACCCTTTTACATTTTAGTAAAGAGTAAAGTATATGTACATGTTCCCGGGGAAAAAGGTTCTCCGTTACTATATCGTATTCCGTGTATCAGCTCTTATATCGGTGTGGAGTGTGGTGTTTTCGTCTTGTTGGGTCTGTTCTATTTGCCATGTCATGTAGCCATGTAGCATAGGAGTGTTACCATTGTATCGTTCTCATGTGTTTGCGAAACCCCTTTTCACGGATGGGTTTAGTCTTGCTTTTTTTCACCTGCACTGCCCGGCATCTGTAGCAGTCAGTCTTACAGTTTTCCCGAAGTTAAGTTCCAGTTGTGGAGCTGTGAGTCGAGAAGGAGCCGAAGAGGACACACGCTAGTTTGTAAAGTACTAATATATAGCGAGTGTTGGTCGTTCGCAGAGCCGCGGCTGTATACTATATGCTCTTGCAGAGCAACCAACGGAGTCAGTTTATTCAGGTCTTCACTTTCGCCAACATTTTTCTCTCCTGTTTATCCTGCTGCTGCTGCTGCATGCGGCCGTGGTAGTCCGAAAGTTAGGCAGCCGTCATCCACATCATAATAAAGTGTTGGGATACATGACAGAACGCTGGCATTCCATCTGAGGTCGGCCTCCAGTTCTCTTCAAGTTTATTGGAGCAAATCACAGTTAGTCTTCACGTCTACTATCACATCAACAGCAGCTTTAACCTTGTCGCGTGTTACACCATACCCCACAATAATAATACCTAAATATTACATACGAAACGCCGCCGCCGCCACACTAGCAGTGTCGAACAAGAGCAGCAAGAAGGAAAAAAGGATTTTGGCTACTCCTGCCAAGAAAATATCTAGTGAAGAAACAGATTCGCTCTACAACAGTCAGCGCTGAAGCTGAAACACACTCACATCTCTCTTTGCTGCTCCTCCGTTTTCGTGCGTGTGTTTGTATGGATGCATGCATGCAGCAGCACTAAAAAGTCCACGAGCACAAAACATAATAATATTTATCCGGTGTGCTGAAATAATCGTCGTTGTCGTCGTCGTCGTCGTCATCATCATCATCATCATCGCCATCAGCTTGTCATCTGTCACATTTTCTGTCTTGTTGATAGTGCAGCAGCCAGCAGAAGCACGTTTTTGGCGAGCCAAAGTATTTTACTGCCATTCAATCAAAACAAAAAACAAGAAGGCTGTCCAACAGAAAGAAAATAAAAAAGAAGTTGAAGAGATAACAAGCAAGAAGGTGTTTCACAATAAAAATAATATTAAATACCACAGACAGACACACCGATTATCATTTAACCCAAGACAACGCTACTAACTGAGTTGGAAATGGTAAACTGACATTGTGATTTTAATTAAATAAAAGTCAGAACCAGTCCGTTTCAATCTCCTTCCGTTTCATAAACTCAAGTAGTCAAGAAGGCGTTACCTTTTTACTTCTTAGTCAACAAAGTTAAATAGTTAACTGCCATTCCGTCAATGTGCCATCAGCATGCTACCTAACTATATTTAAAGCGTGAGAGTATTTTATTATTCTTATTCTATTTTTACCATTCCACACACCACCACGAGTCAGGCAACTTTTTTTATATGTTTTTGACGTGACAGTCGTTTGTAAAGACAAAAGAAACACTTTAATATTCCGTAGTAGCTCTGCTGACAGACTCTGTCTTCGTTTTCATACAAAATTGTCGTACCCCATCACAAACACAGATTTTCAATTGTTTCTTCTTGTACTTCATTTCGGAATATTGAATTCTCCTCTCTGGACCAACTTTTCCCAACGACAATCGCGTTTTTGTCGAGGAAGCAACCCCTCCGTCTTGTTACTTGTCATAGACCTCATTTCGAGTAGTGTCGTCACCATGATTTCTCTGTCACTCAATTCCAACGGAGGCTCTATGCTGACCTACATCCTTCAGCAGGGCTTCGGCTCCTGGTATGTATATTTCAAACTTTTAATGATATTTTTTGATTGATAAGGTTACGTAGACGCATTAAAAATCAGTAAACCTATGCACCGGTATAGGTTACATTGCACGGCAGTGATATAACCAATAATTCATCCTCTTATTCAATATTAAAATTACTACGGAATTCACGTGCTCCCGTGCCATAGAAAGTATATCCGAACTTTTACATGCATTCACGTAATCCATGCCATGGAATATTTTATTTCAATGTAGAAAAGACAATTTCATTATTTATGAGATGCCAACTTCATATAGCCATATGTGCGGTGGATTAATTGAGTTACATATTCATACTTGTTAGCCTGCCTTTGTTTTAAGAACTTTTTATTCCTTGTTTTGACGCTTTCAAGTTCGTAGTGTACTTTGAATGTCCTTTGAATCTCCTTCGATGCTTATGGTGGAAAAGTAATGACCTTATACTAAATCAACCCACACGGATGTTGTTATACAAATCTGAGTTTCGTGCTATAGTATAGTACAATGCCTTTGACAACTCGCTCTTGCAAACACACTTGAGTTAATTGTTTTTACAATGCTAAGGACGTGTGGTAATTTGCTTATAACCACAAGGTATATCTGATAGAGAAATTGGTACTACTTCGTGGATAACACAGTTAGTTACATAAAAAGAACATCCGACCTAAGATCCCCTTTTTTGCATCACTTCTCAGAAGTTGTTGTGGTCGCTGACGTCTTTTCATTTCTCCGTAAATGCCTGGCTCGTCTCCCTGCAATGCTTACTTTATTCCCTGCCAAAGTGGCACCTTGAGTTAGGATTACGCTAGTTTTATAAGGAATTGCTTTCACTTTTCGTCTCACTTTCACCAAGTCTGCTTGTCTCCATCCACCACCACCACCAGCAGTATAGGAACATCGGTTCGTACTTTTCGCTTTTAGCTTTCGTCTCAATGCATGCTGGGAAACCGTTATAGGAATGATGGATATGGGGGAAGATGCAAGGTGAAGATAAATGGAAAATAAGTATTGGTAACATAGTGGGATCGGGATCTACATCAACAAGATGTATTGTAATTCTAATGCAATATGCAACATACTGTGCTCACCTACAAGATTTAAAAAATGCAAATGCAAGAAGAGTAGGTGTGGGTACAAAACGAATATTACTTACTGACAAGGACGAACGTTACTGAGAATGAGAAAGCTTTGTACAGTACGTCGTCCGTCATACACAAGTAAAAGTTAGTATATTTAGGACTCCCTTTTTACATATATACAGTTGGGTTTAACATTGTTTTATAATAAATTAAAGGTTGCTTACGTAAATTAAATTGTTAAAAACCGTAGGAGTTTATTTTACTAAAAGAGCATAGATTAGTGTTATATGCTTACTTGACTTTGTGCTAACGTTTGTTTTCCGAGTCAAATAAATACATATGATGTAATCTTTCCTGCATACATGAAAGTGCTGTAATTCAGCTAGCTGACACACAACCCATAACCTACCGCACTGAATAAATTGATCAGGATGTGGCAACGTAGTAGCAAAAGAACAAATTGTGTAGATTGCCAAAAAGCTCAAAAATCGAACAAATATGAGACGACAAGGAGAAAGTCTTCCCAAATCGTAAAAAGCCACATAATAGAATAATGTACAGGTTACGAACATGCCACTAGTAATATATGCATAAATACGCAAAAAATTAGAGTTTCCATTTTCCCCCTTCTTCTCCTGCGATCCAATTCAAATATTGACTTTTCTTTGACAGGAAAAAGAGGAGGCATGTACACAACTGCTGCTGCTCCCGAGCGGAAATCATTCTGTTCTCACATGAACATTTACAATACAATAGAGTCGCTCCCAGGCTTATATGTATGTCTTGCCGTAGTAAAACTTGGTTTTTGAAAGGAGAAAGAAAGGAAACTGAATTCAAGGAGAGAAGTCTTTATGAACACTGCTCGTGTGCGTGTGTACGGTGTACAGGTGGGTATGTCATAGGTGTAAACCTGTCTACTACATGTTCCCCTTGAACCGTTCTAATGGCATATTCATGCGAACATGGATTAAATTTCTGTCCTTTTTACTATATACAGTTTGCAAAATTCTCTTTATAATCACGATATCGAAGATGACGATGATCACACAGTGTGTTTGTGAGAGTATATAGAACTCGTTCCCGCTGATGCGGAGAAAAGCACATAATAGGAGAATCAATTACAGTTGAAAAGATTTAGCATTACTATGGCTGATGTACACCGACTGAAACGAAGGGGAAAATATAAATCCCATTCGAATCAATAATTGGAAGAAATCCTTTCAATTTCACCTTATTCAATATTTGATATTACTTTATTGTCAGTGTATTTCATCCACTACTCAAATCTGTGTAAGTATAGTAGAAGGGTTTCACAAGAATATAAAGATAAAGGCACGCTGTGTATTCGTAATCATAAGTATGATATTAGTGTGTCTCCGTTATGTACGGACTTAATCTGTAAGCTATTGGCAGATCACAAGAATGTCGGATGATAACAAATTGAAGAAATCTCGTAAGCAGCTCTATAATAACATGACTATATAAGCACGAGCTAATAAACATGTCTTATAATGAATTTATTAGTTCAGGTTCCATTTCCTTTATTGTTGTGAGGAGACACATGCACGTTTTTTTCAAATTCAGGCTGGTGAGAATGACGGTAGCAAAAATGATAATGACAGTTTTAATGAAGAATAAACGAGGATGGGGACGTGACACTGTAATGCACTGTCTAAAACACGTGGCTCAACATTTATCCATGTTCATCCAATATTCATTTCTCCTTACTTTACACATATCCATCTCTTTCATCATCATCATTGTCCCAACAATCCTCTGTTATTATTTGTCGTTAGATGAATGAATTAATCAGAAATCTAAGAACTGTATGGAGTTCATGAAAGATGTTAATTTCTCAGCTCGTCGGGATCGTTATTCATGACGACGACGACGGCAGCAGCAGCAGTAGCAGCAGCAACAACAAGCTGTATTATGGTGTGTTTGTATATATATGGATTCCTCTTGATGAATTCACATGTCTAGACGAAGGAAAAGTATTCCATCATAAAGATAATGCTGTTTGTTGGGCGTATTTTATGCGAAAGGTGAAAAGATCATATTTTGCAATGAGAAATGTTCCGTGTCGTCGTGTGCTTTTTGTTTTGGTTGTGGTTGATGTCTCTCCTCACATCCTAATGGGATAAAGGTTATCGCTAACTGTAGTAAGCTATCTGTGTAGTCCCCTCTGAAAAAGAGAAGTCGCGTCGGCCACTTTGATTGAAAAGTAGTACTGCTAATATGATTAATGTGTGTTACCTCTCCTTCGCTGTCTGCATGTCCACCTACGCGTATCAAATGACATTTTGTCCTTTTTTGTTGGTATACAAACGTAATGAAGAAGGCTATCTAGAAAGGTATTTTTTTATTATTACCACGGCCCAGTGGAAGTAAAAGGCCAGCACAATATGTACTTTATGGCTTGACAAGTGCAAGGTAATCCAGTTTAACTACTGTTGTTGTCGCACACATTTTCTCTCCTTCTGTCTGTCAAGAAACGTACACAACGATAAAAAGGCCACATGTTCATAAATTCTTTAAGGAATAAATAAATGAGTATGTTTCTGTTTCTCCCAACACAAGCAACTTCAACGTTGTCATTACAAGCAAGCCACCCTCCTAATTACGAACTCACCCGCACACACCAACAACGAGAGTATCGCTCACTGTGAAAAGTTTTCTACATGCAAAGTACAAAAGAAGTTCATTATTATAGACTTGTTCTCTCATACATTGCGAAAGATGTACACAGCGTGTTGCGTATACTCTCACTACTACTTTCTTCCAAAGTATATAGGTAGGTTTCTCGGAATGACCAGCTTGCACGGACTATCAACACACAATGTGTTCATTTAGTAGGGCTTCTCGGAAAGGATTAAAATGACAGATAGTCTTCACTCGCGTTCGTTGTAATATAAAGTTTAGCAGGATGGAATTGCGCGTGTACTCCGAATATCCCCCCAAAAAATGTCCATGCTTCAAAGTTTTATACGGTTTTCCGCAGAAAGTGGGAAAGTTATTAGGAGCGAAAGAAAGAAGAGAATAGGGCGTAATGGTGGTGAAAGTGGGTCCTCTACTTGAGCACACTTAAATAATCTGGGTTGATCAGCTGTGAAGTGATTCTACTTTTTTCTCTTTTTTTCGTTTCGTTGCCGTCTCCAAAATATGTAGCCTTGCATGCGTATTCAATGGCTTCCCTTTGTTCGCCTACACATTAACATGTCACTCCCAGAGAGTGTAATCATTTTATGTACATTTTTTGGTATCGAGAATACGGCAGATTACTCGGCGATCATCTGCAGGAGGAACCCGCTAATTCATTTAAGGGGTATTTATTGATTTTGAAATTGCTTTTGAAAGAAAAATCACGATCCCATGTCAAGTCAAGTACATTAACTTTTTTAAAAACTACTCTGTACTTGTGTACGCAGCAGAGATTGGGCTTCAAATAAAAATATCAAGGGGATTGTCGGAAAACTATTAGCATTATGGAAGTTAAAAATGAAATAAACCTCTTTACTCTTTACTTCATATTATATGCAAGTGAACTTATATAACACAACAGCAAACACTCCAAACAAACTTGGGTACAATGGTAAAAAATGTGAAAGCAAGTGATATGTAACGACGACGTGACGTCGGCATACAGTCGTGCAAAAAACCAACTCCACCAACTACAGCATCAGAATAGGGAAATGTTGCCTTGCCTCCTCCGTCGTCCTCCCGCACAAAATATGTTAAGCACCGCACCGTGAAAAGTACAATAGTATCCACTATATGTACATTCCTTCCTCGGTTATATGCACACATAGGTATACAAATAAACATTTTCAATTTACTTATACCCAGTTCTAATATGATGGGATGGAACCCAATGTGCAAAATTTATTACGGGGAGTTTTGCAAAACGAAAGGAGAAAACGGTATGGGATATAGAGCGCATTTCTTTAGATACGAATATACCGAATATATATAAATATGTATATATTTACACGTTGTAAGACTAACTTGAACCGGCAGTGGCGGCAGCAGCATTTTTATATGTGGATATTCGTTGTTGATGAAGGTTTTTGGTGTGTGTTGTGCCTGCTTGCATGCTTGCTTGGCTGGTTCTGGTGTCGATGGTGGTACATAAAAACAGCAGAGAGACATTTACTCGGTTTATAGCGGCGTGGGTGGGTGTGTTTTCAGCAGAGCAAAGCATGCCAGCAGGAAAGCATACTTTTGGAGTATACACACACTCACAGGCAAGAAACTACTTACTTGCGTACATACATATCTTAGTTTGCATCCACAAAACCACCACTTTTACCTTGACACGGCGAAAAAAGCTTTTCCGTCTCTGTGTTGCCTAGCCCATATATAATATTGTGTTGTAATGATGATAGTGGCCAAACCTAAGAAGAGCACACAAGAATAAGTGAGAATAAAAGAGAAAATAGTTTATTTTTCAAAGAGGGAAAAGTAGTCCAAATAAGAACATCGTTTTTATGATTCTGGTGGAACTATCGTAATACGTTGATACTGTACGCTGTATTTCCAACGTTTTCTTTATTCCACATGTGCTCTCTCGTATTAATTCGCGAACTACATTATTATTATTTTTTTGGTTTTTCCTCCCTTTTTCTTGATCATTATGATGATGACGATATGCCTGATGCCGTCTTCTTTCTTTGCCCCCTGTATATGTTGACCGTGTGTGGTTGCATGCAGAGGCATGTGAGTCAGCGAATTATACAGTGTGTAACTTAGAATATATATATATATATATATGTGTGCAATAGACTGTGAGTGTGTACGGGTGGTTGTGGGAGCCATGTGATGACGCACTTTGCCTCTTTCCTATTATGTACCATCAACGTCGTCATCGTCATCATGCATTCTCATTTCATTTCATATCTACAAGATTTTTAGCCTTAAGTGTTATTATATTAGATACGGGCTTTACTCTACCAGGTATATGTATTTTTTATATCGTCTGTCCCCTGAAGGTTTTTGGGTCTCTTTTTTGTGTATCCGTGTCGGATGATATGATGATGTGGCAGTTACTGTGCTGTGTGGTTGATGGCATTGCACTGTTTATTGTTTTTCATTTTGTGATCCCTACACTAATGCTGATTCTGCAATGCCCGGAATAGAGGCAAACTAGGAATCATGCACACTGTTCTAGTTATTCTATTTTAATCCCTTTCCTTTCAATACTTTCATTACAAACAGCTTTCTACTTAACTCTTCTTGAGACAAGCGTAAGCGTTCCTTTCGATAATGCTAAATTAATAAAAAATCCACCAGAACTTTTCTCGTATTGTGCATTATTAATAGGGATTGTACCATTGCGTTGTTATTTTCCTCCTACGATTTTACCTTGCCAGAGAGAAAGAGAGAGGCAAGAACGATATAATCCATATGTTTTAGAATTCTGGTGGTCTCTCCAAGCAAAGCACATGATTCTCATGCTCGTTTTTAAAGATAAGAAAAGTGTAATAGGTAATACATATTTATGTACACTGTAAAACAACGAAGTATATATAGCTCAAGTGGGTTTTTCTGGGGCTGCTGCTGCTGTTCTACGAGCTGCAGAAATTACTTACAAAAAGTAAAGTGGTAAACGTGGATGTTGTGTAATAAGAAGAGAGGAGGAAAAAAACTTTTACGCAAAAACATCTACCTACACCAACAGCAGTGTTAGGATAGTAGGAGCAGTGCTAAAAGTCCCTGACTGTTAGCCGTTTTTTTGGGGAAATGGTGAAGTCGTAGGAGGAGAAAAAAAGTAACAAACGTGCTTGTCTTCTTTCTTTTCTCTCTCTCTATCTCCTTCCGTTTATATAAGTAATAACGAGTCTGTTCGTTCCACAGAGTTTCCCTCGTTCTCTAGCTGCAACATGCAAGGTATCCAGTGAGGTAGGTGTAGACATACATTACATGCACATGCATAATGTATAGCGCTCATATATTGTGCATTGTACATGTGCCGTATTTAGCCCTATAGAGTTCTCCACGCTACACATATATTTGCGTTCGTAATATTACACTTAAATTGAGTAGTTTATTTGCCTAGAATTTTTTTCTTTGTCTCCCGCTCTCCCAATAAAAAATACGTGTATGTGAGAGTTGTTCACTTATAGACACCTATTAATATGGTGGTGGCAGCAGCAGCAGCAGCCAGAACAAAAGCCTAGAAAGACCAAGAGAAAAAAACACGTTTAAGCTATTGCGTATACTACTGGTACAATAATAATAATAAATATACATACAAGGTCCACCTTTTGCACTTCTCATTATATCGATTGCTCGTAAAAAAGTCCTTGCTGACGTCAACTGGGTAGAGAAGAGCCATAGGGAATCCACTGATTGTATAATGTGAAAGGCAGAGAAGCATGTGAGGGAAATGGAAAGTAAGAGAGGAGAAAAAAAAGAGAAAGCGAGAGAGAAAAAGAAAGAGACTGAAGACTAGGGAGAAAAGAATGGTAAAACCAGCTTGGCTTGGTTTTGCTTGTAAGTTGGCTAATATTTTGAAAAAGCATCTTACTTTATTGCATGCAAGCATACAGCAAGAAATTTGAACACGTTTGAGTAGAACTGACTCCACTCAGCCTCGTCTGGAAATGTTACCTTAACATGAGGGCAAAAATGAGCTGCTTGCTTTATGCTCCCCTGTTTGTGTATAAGTCTCCTTATATATTTGTTTAGAAACGGCGTAGTACACAGTATAAGCATTTCCTTTGCCATTTCTCTACAGTGAAATATGTTCCACTTTTTTTCTCTCTTTCCACCCACCTACCCACTACCTTGATTCTTGCACCTGCTGGAAGTATTTTACTCTTTTGTGAAGATTGCACCAAAGATTTCATCAGACATCACATCAGGTAGGAGTAGAGAAGTAATGGTTTCAATGTTAGCAGCAGGAACGTGGCTCGGGGTGACGAACAAAGAAAGAAGGAAACCAGCTGCTGCTATATAACATACGGATTTCATGGCGTTCACAAAGACTAGCCCACTGCTGGGCTGCTTTCATGCTGTTTATATTTTTGTGTTGTTGCTACAACGTTGTAATTTCACTTTGCTAACAGCTCACACAGTGGCTGTACTCATGATTAGTCAAGATTAATGTTACCACTCATTTAGAGGGTCTTTAAATTATAATTATGCTGCAAACATTTCTTGGGAAAAAACTCCGCGTACTATTTAAATGCTAGCCCATTAGTTAAAAGCTTAAAAATCCTTGGGCAAACACAAACACACAGCAGATTGGTAGCGGTGACGTGGAGCTGCTGGAGTGTGGAGATTTTTTTTGCGGGGTACACTTTGTCCGTTACCAGTCCTTTCCTTACGTGCCTCCCACCTATATAATTAGTATGTACAGCGCGTTTACTGCTAAAATTTTCTTTTCCTTCCACCTACCACTTTCTTTCCGTGCCACCTACCCACTGGCCAGGTTTTAATGACTTGATTGCTCACCACCATTTTTATTTATATGTTGTTGTGCTACTGCTTGCTGCGCGGGTTTTTATACCCTTGCAAGTAATCATTCATACTCGCTGAAATATTGCGGTCGTAATTTTTCAAAGTCAAATTGTCCGCCTCTGAGCTACTCTAGTTGGGGTTTCAGTTTCTGCTTCGCCTTTCTCGCTCAAATACTCAGGGGTTCGAACAATCCAAATAATGCTCGCGAGCTCCCTTGTTTTGTTTTTTTTGGAGTGCTGAAAATGAATACATATTTGTAATCGCAACAGTTTTTCTGGTTAGCCCTCTCTCATTTCGTTTTCCATTTCCATCCATATCTGAAGCACTCAGTCGACCTAGTGGGTTGTAGGCCGACTGACTACCTAAGTATACCAATGAATACCTGCCTGCTGCTTGGGAGGAAATTCAGGACATGTTTGCTGAATTTCTCGCTCACTGCACGTCATTAAATACTTAAACGGGATTTGATTTCAATCTGACTGAGAAACTGGTGCTGTACTTTTTCCCTTGATTAGCACCACCGCCGACGTTGTTTTTGTCGCTCCTTTTTATCTTCGGCTTGTAGTCGATATATAAGGCGTGATGTATAAGGCGTGCTTGAGAGACCTTTTACAAAGTGTATTATGCTGTTCAATCTAACCTGTGGCAATAAGTAACACTTAACTAGATCCAATTTATAAAAAAATTTCAAATATGTACTGTGTGTGGGTTGCCTTTCCTCTGCGTGTTGAACAGGTTGTTTCTTTATCTCATAACAAAAACGCGTCATACACGGTTTGTATATTTAGTTTGCCCCTGAAATATTCATAATGTGTTGCATGGATGTAAAACGCTCTTGCTGCTCCTGCGGGTACACGTTGGCACAATATTTGTTTGAAAAACAAAGGTATGCTAAAATTACATTTTTCTACTTGCGGGCAATTAATTATAGGAGTAACACGTAAAAAAATAGACACGACGTAGTAGGAACGAAAAATGCCAGCCATATAGCTTCACCCGATTTCCTTGAAGCAGAGAGAGCGCTATATTCTAATATATATTTCAGTTCCTACTTTTCATATCGTTTAACTCAAATTGCCTGTGTACAGCGTGCTTTGTACATGAGTGAAAAGAAATAATGATGTGAGGGAGGAGAATTAAAAAAGAAAAAAGTCTGTGCCAGAATGAAATCTACACTGTCGCTGCAAATGAGTACGACATGTATATCCTTCATTAGCTGTGCGCTCTTTGAATTGTGCCTTGTACACGTTCTATTAATAGCAAAATGAAGGTGTGTTGTGTGTGTGTGAGTATAAGTGTATATGTACACTCACACAGAGCGGCACTGCATCCTTATTAGCATCTTATCCACACACCATTCAACTCAGCCAAGATAATATAATTTGCATTTTGCATAACAAGTCTTCCATCTAGAGAAAGACTGAATGGTAAAAGAGAAACAATAGTATGTAGCGCCATTATTACCCCACGTTTGCTATGCGAAATAATTTTTCTTTTTTTTGTGTCATTTGACTTGAAATCGAGTCGTACTATTATTATACGTATTATCACTCTTGTGAGATAAACCTAAAAAGAAATGACGTGACTGTGCGGATTTGTGTGGGTAAAGTACGTACGCCTTTGTCCTATAGCGGGATAGAGTTTTTAAAAATATTTTTCTAACTTTGACTTGTGTGACTTTTACCCGTCATGACCATAATTATTATTTTCGTCAAGTTGAAGTAGGCACCTCTTCTGCTTCAGTTAGTCCTATCATTTTCCTTCTCTCCACTTGTCGCTTGATTTTTGTCAAGTAGAACGGTAACAACCGCTGTGTCAACATCCATGTGGATTGATAACTCGGGCTAAAAACGCCTTCCGCATATCAAGCAGAAAAAATGCTCATCAATACTAATTCCTTCATATTGAGTAATGATCATCATGAAAGTTTTCTGGCAACGGTGTTGATAATGACGATAGCATGATAGTGAAACAGGAGTTAGTGGAAAAGCGAAGAAAAAAAACTTTTTGGCAAATGAGTGACGACGACCATGTAAAAGCTTAATCCAAAGGAAGCTCTTCAAAGCAATCAAACTGAGAGGATTCTTGCTCGTCTGCCCTTCCCCTGTCAGGATTTTTTTTGTGGGGAGCTAATACATTTTTGCCACAAAATAAGATTCAGAGAACCGTTCTATATTGATATAACTGAAATATTACCGACGTAAACATACCTAGTCATTTTTATTATAGTCGCCTCACCATATACCGTAACGAAAATGAATGTTTTCCCTTTATGTACCCCGACAATAATGTTCGTAATAATATATATCAACAACGACTCGCATGATTGCCATAAAGTTATTTTTTACAGATGACTTCAACACGGTAACATATAAAAGAGCTTGTAAAGAAAAGGGTACAAATGGATTTAGCTTATCACACGATATCACATGATAAGTTGTTTAAAGGACAGTTTAAAGTGAAAAGCAGTAAGGATTTCTCACAGAGAAAATATGTGCTTGTAATAATGCAATGATGATGATACTTATACGGATGTAAAAGGAACGACTCGGTCAGACTCCATATAAGAGCAGAAAGAAGCCCACCTACTCACGTTACTGTTCCTACTTTGCTACGCCACTAGAAAAGAGCGTGTGTTTGTTGGTAGGCATTTGATGACGACGATGATATTACCACTTTTTGCGTCAGCAGAGCTCACTCTGATGAGATCCTCGTGGGAGTGAAAGTGACAGCGATGTATGTACATTTTCAATGTTGAATCGTGAATATATACCAAAGTAAAGAAAAGTAAAGGGGGCTGGAAAGATGTATACGAAAATGTGTGAAGTGATAATGTGAAAGTCAGCAGGAAGACAAGGCCGTTCACTTTTCCCCAGAAAGAACGTTATTATAGCAGGGCCACTTTTCGCATTTTACCTTTTACAATAACCAGAAACACACCGAGACGTTGAGTAAGCAGCTGTCGCGAAAAACATCGTCCGTTATGGGGATATAGTTGAAAGGAAATTTGTATTGTACATAAAAGAGTTGCTTATGCATGGAGATGTGTGTACGGAGGAGGTAAAGTGTAAAACAAACAAAAAGTGGTGTATTATAGTTACAGTCTATTTATCCACTAAAATGTAGAAAGTATGCTTTCACCTTTGCTACAAGTATTCGGAAAGTAAAGTTAAACAGCGGAAAGAAATAAGTCGATCGTGAAAGTTGAAAATATTTTTTGCAACAAAACAAGGGATCCTATTTGCTTTCACTTCACTTGTTGCAGGGGTTTTGCGTCCTATATTACCGTCTCCTTTAAAAAGTACAAGAGAACACGATAGTAATAATTTACTGACCTTTTCAAGCTAGACGCCGAGACAGGTTGCCAGAGGACTGTATTGACTGAAATTGTGTGCTACGACGGCTACCCCCAGCTAGATACGTTCTAACCGTGACCTTTGAGTTACTACAGAGGAAATCGGCAATTATTTTGTGTGAGTAGCTAACAAGTACGAGTACGAAGTGCAGTTGTTAATGCATGTAATTGAATCACAAGCTTGAAATGAGCTAAATAGGAAAAGCAAGTGGCAAACAGCATGATGATGATGATGCTGGCCTGTTTTGAGATAGACGGAAGGGCGTAGAAGAGTCATCTCATTATATTTATCAATTCACGCAGCAATCCTCGTTCGCGACGATGAGTTAATTATAAAGAAGCGTCCCAGTGTTTTACCTGTGCATTAGTGTACGTCAGTGAAACATGTTTCTAGCACTGAGCGTAATACAATATTATATTAATTATCACTTTTATGAACATTTATTTGAACTTGTGAAAGTTTGTTGACAGCATTTCAAATCACTTGCTTTTGCTTGGCTAACCTTGAATTGCTGAAGGTTCTCCAGACTTCCAGGTTGAGAGAACTTATTTTCGATTGGGCTGTTTAATGTAAACAAGCAAGATCAAAGTTGCTCTTTATGTTCTCTATAATAACATTGTTCCTTAAGAATAGGCTTTTGGGCCATCCTTGTTTCTACACGGGTTCCACTCTATCTTGCCCGATTCTTTAGGGGAAACTTATGACTTAAAATGACAAAGAAAATTTGTAACCTGTGAAAAGACATATTTCGGGGAAGATGAGACGGGGTTTCATCGAAAAAGTAAGCTGTCGACTTTACTGTAGAACGATTGTAGATAAGAATTACCTACAATAAAGGAAAAATGCCCTTTAGTAATAATAACAGAGGAACCGTTTATCTAGAGCAATTACGAGCTGAGTTCTTCCGACGGCTAAAACAAAACGCTAACTACTCTTATGCTTTGCTCAACTACACTGGTAACATTGTAAACAACACAGTTTCAAACAACAAAAAATATGTAGCGTAAGTAGAAGTAGTAGTAGTAGTAGTAGTCGGAACAGCCGGAAGGGTTACAAGAAGCAAGAGTGAAAGTATTTTTCTCTGAAAAGATGTATACATATTTGTACAAACGTGCGTCACTAAAAATTTGCTTTAAATGTTATTTCACATATGGCAACTTGAAATACGGCGTGGAAGTAGTTTCCCAATCATACGGATCCTCTTGTTTTGAATCATACAAAAGTATCAAGTTTTGCTCCAACGTTGTTGGCTGCATTTTCATATAATTTATATAATTTTCCTTATTAAAGATGTACTGCAGCTAACAACACACAGGCAATAAATAAATGGGTTTCTGTGTTTTATTTACTTTCAACTCTGTAGTGTACACCTGTTTTGTAATAAAATAGTGAAGTAACTTTTTAAGTACATCACATGGCCCTGTGGTGACTAAAGTATTTCCCAAGACTGGCGATGACGTGCAAGGCACAAACAGAATTTTTAAATTATTTACGAAACTATTCCACATAAAAAGTAAGGGGGCAGGAACACAAGGTTCAAGGTAATTGGAAGGACTGGAAGAGGATGATCAGTTCTGGCAACGTTGAGGGACTGTAAGGAGAGAGAATGGAGAAGAGAAAGAACTAAATGGAAGCATTGGCATGGAAGGGGCAAAAATCGAATCATTGTAGTGATTGTTCTTATCAACGTTTAATTATATATGGATGGATTAGAAGGTTATTTAAGACTTCAGAAACCGGCCAATTGCAATGTAGAAAAGTGGCGACAGCGACACGTTGACGTTAAAAATAAAACGTGCATACTTGAAAAAAAACATGATCCTTTAATCCTTTAATGACAATCGACGATTTACAGTAACGCTGTATCTTTATTGTTAGTAGACCGACATGTTATCTGCTATAGATGATGAGTTGAAATTTTCGAAATCGAAATTATGATTTTTGAAGGTTACCGTTGTTTGCCAAGAAATCATGCATGTGTTGAAAGACGGACAGACAGACATGAACATTCAGATGAAGTAGCTTAATAGCTATAGCTATTTTATATAGTGCTAGTCGCTAGTAGTATAGGAATTCAACATGAAAGAAGCGGATTATTTTCTTGGGTTGGCATTGTAGTATTTCGAACGTTATAGGTGTTCACATTATCAACATTCGTCAACGTAAGAAATAGCTGTGCCCTTATTGCTACTGCTTTTCTAGAAAGTAAACTGGAAAGGAAACAGCAAGCGACAGAATTACTCGGTGCTTGGAACTTCTTATTTCAGTTCATAAAAGGTTTTTGGGAAAATTGAAATAACGGTAATTCAATTCTTAAACATTTATGCAGATAGGATAGCTATAGTCCTAGAAAAGACACTCAGCTAGAAAGTTTTAATAAACTAGAAAGCTTGTAGGATGTTGAAATCCTTATTAACGAACTACGGTAAAATAGTCGTGAAAGTCTTGTTAAAGATGCTCGTATTACTTATACGCAACCGTAGTCGTCAGTAGATGTTCGGAGGAAACTGTCATCCCGAATATATTTTCATTTCCACGCACCTTCATCTAAAATGTAAACCTATGGTTGGTAGCATTATTGTATTTTTGTTGTGCGTCATTACCTGGTTAGTTCCTCAACAATCTTACACAATAAATTTCACGAGTTAAATGAGCTTTCACATGAATAATAAGGTTACATTCTTTTCTGGGAATAAGTGCCATTCCGCTTTTAGTGTAAAGTTTAGTGCAAACAAAGTTGCTTATTGTAGTAGTTGTTCAGAGAAAAATACGTTAAGCCTGGCTATATCATCTACTCGCAAAATAGGGGTTACATCGTGCGAATGTAAGGCTTTTTCAAACACTGGTGGAGCAAAAAGCACAAACAAAATGTCAATGAGTGGGCACAGTCTAGTGGAATGTATGTACTGTTATTTTTCAATCATCGTTTTATAAGCAGGGTATAGGTTACATACAGCATATTAGAGATGAAAATCAGGCCAGTTCAGGTAAAATAAATTCAGGCCATGTCGATTTCAGGTTCAGGTCAGGTCCTTTCATGCCATGCCAAAAAAAATTCAGTTCAGTTCAGGCCGGTTCAGGTCTCAGGTACCTGGACTGGCCTGATTAAATATACATAGATCACAGCACGCCCCTATATATGTGTACGCTTTTGTCATTGAGTGACTTCTTGTTGCCGTATTTTTTTCTATTCAAAATTACAACATAAAGCGAAAGTCATGTCGTTTGATTGACCTGGCGTCGGCGTGACTGCCAATGTAAAAGACCTTCCAGTGCTGCGCTAGTTTCAACACAACAATAATCTTCCATTATGACTAGAACGAACTTACTTTGTTCTTAGCTGATTTTATAATTGACGAAGGCATACTATTTTTTAATATTTAATTTTATACTTAATGCTGGCTCATCTGCACTACACTTATAGAATAAAATTTAAGAAAAAGTATACCAAATCAAGAAGCCAAATGAAAAACTTCCGACGGGGGTGACAGTTTTTTTGTACTAGATGTGTAGACAAAAAAAAATCACAAGCGTATACTTGTCGTCATAGATCGGATCGACATGACAGCAGTTTTTTTTAGATATTGTGTAATTCAGGCCATTCAGGCCAACCATGTTCATTTCAGTTCAGGCTATGTCTCAAGACACAATTTCAGGTCAGGGCCAACCTTTAAAATTCAGGTTTTTAGCTGGCCTGAATCGTCCTGAACTGACCTGACCTGCAGGTCGCCTGAG
>JAHZNE010006378.1:0-15697 GCA_027744055.1 Callyntrura sp. NNG-2020
TTTAACATTTGAGTCTTTTCCAATGTATCTAAAATTATGTCTATGTATGGAATAACCACACTAAAAGGATATATCGATTTATTGATTTTTTTTATTAATATTGATTGTCTCTATAGGCGGCTTTCCATAGAAATGGGCAGTACATGATGATACGGCTTGGTAAATGATGAACTGTCCTGTCCCCATATAAATAGCAACACGGTAACGATTCTTTGTATCCGTTGAAATAGTCACACCTGTAATGTATTGCAAAGTTGTCTATTCGTTGTCTGTTTTTTACATTTCCTTCCATATTATTATTATATGTGCATTTCCATTTCGTTGATGCTATACATGGTGTTGTGGTAGCTTTATTCGACTACACACTATCTACACAAAACACAAATTGTAATTTCTACACGCAACCGATGTATTAGAAAAGCTTTGTTTGCATCGACACAATGCAACATTAATTGTACAAGTATCTCGTCATTTGATTGACATGAGCTCTCAAACCCCTTGTGCGAAACTCGGAACTTTTTTGTTCCATTTGTTGTTAGTTCTTTTAAATAAGCACTGCTTTTGTAATATGCATTTTTGTTTCCGTATTTTTCCTCATGTAAAATACATTGGTTAGGGTAATAATAACGGCTCTATTTAAATCGAGGTATCCGCGCAGGGTTCAAATATAATTTTAACTATTTACGGTTCATCATGATTGTCATTTTAATTTTTACAATGAATCGCACTAGCGTATTAGTATTTGTTTGTGTTGGTTAAAAATATGAAATTTAATGTTTGATGATGTTCATGATGACATTCATTACTTATCCTATCCCACTAACCACAATGCTTTCTCATAAAGATGTAACTGTAACAAAAACATTGTAACCGCTACCTACTGTATCCACAATTACAACTTCACCAAAACTATTACTGACTGCTGAGCAAAAAAATATATAAAATGTAGTACCATAAAAAATAATTCATCGCCACGGTAAAACAGCTCATCAAAACTTTTTCAGCCACCTCCGCTGAACTGAGTGTACCTGGGAAGGGCCCAAAAGTAAACGGATGTTCCAATCTTCTCTGAATCTACGTAACCGTCGTCAACCAAACTCTGTACAACATCCTTCACTGATTGTGCGATGACTCCTTTCTCGGATGGCCCCAACTTCTCCAATTCCTGAACAATATATAAAAAGAAAAGAAAAAACAAAATGATTATTACCAACTACACCAAACAGTCATTTTTAACCTAGATCTGTATACCTGTCATTTGTATTGAACTTGTGAAATGAAATTGTGGTTTCTGCAATAAAGACTAATAATTAATAATACTTATTATTACCAACTACACATCTTACACCTAACTTTGTCTGAAAGTAAAAAGTGTAAGTTTGACTAACCACCAACCTTCAGTTGAAAAACATCTTTCTTCTCATAAAACAACTCCAACATACGTTTTCGTTTGTCCTCCAAGCTTACTCCTTTCCTCTTGGACATTGTGGTTGCGTTGACAAGGAACCCAAACAACTAATGACTAATAGCTGCTGACTGACGATAATGATTGTACTGTACGATACTGAACGATTGTACGATAATTTCCACTTCCACCCTCAGGAAATCCCAATCCCACTATTAAATGTATTAATTCCAATTGGGTGGGTGCGTAGTGCTTTCACGACATTTGGCAATAAATATTTTTTAACGAATAATAGAAATAAAATCCCTTCTCTCTCGGTCCTCAAATATCAACCAAAAAGAAAACGAGATTTTTTACGAAAAAGATGGCAAGTATTGTCCTTCACTCTTACTGCAAACTAACTGTTAACTGCATATAAAGTACATACAAGCATCAGTAACTGCAACCACATACTTCCAGAGAAAAATGAAAAAGTCGACGCGATGTCCTGACACAATATTCAGTAAGCTACTGCAAAAAGCAAATTGAAAAATCGAAGCCTAGAAATCTGAAAATAACATAAACATGAAACATGAAAAATGTTTGCGTTCTTGTTAAATGTGATGCGCGCGGTCGGTCATACTACAAAATCAGTTCAAATCGTGTATGTATTTGTCTAAAGTGTCAGTGTCGTGTAAGCACCATGTACTATTTTAGGTCACTGCTAATCCGCTTTACTTACTAACTTACTACACGCAGAACCGATGCAAGTTCACGTGATCAAGTTTGTTTACAATGCAGATTGGCATTCACATTCAAATGATTATTAGCCAGAAAGTTTTATCGACGATACTTTAATTGTTTTGTTGTAATTGTAATTAGTCAATATTATAAAGTACGCCAACGCCCTGTCACACATGACACTGTCAACGTTTGCTGATTTCCCTTGGATTCACCGTGTACCGTGTATATTGTCAAATGCTTAAAAATTAAGAAGTAGCTCGACAGATCCTGAAATACTCATACTCGTGTCATTGCAATATCATCTCATATTACGTTCTTTAGCTTGATCCTGGTAAACGATTATTGTCACCATTAATACCATACTCCATAACGACTGTAACTAGAATGACATGAGAGTTGAAGCACACACCTAATTTCAATACTGTCATGGTAATGGAATGAATGGAGACACTTAAAACGCATGTAGTGTTGTGTTTGGTCACTTAACTTGAAAATAAAGCAAATATCTGCATCTTTGGAGTTGTTTTCTCTTCCCAAAAACTTTAAAAGTTGCAAATGTGGAATGATGCAATTCAATGTATAATTTTGCGAAAACTATATACTACGCAGTACTACGTATCGCAACCAATTCATCTTATCTCATTACCACGACGACGATGTAGTGGCTCATGTTACGAGTTACCATGTAAGATAAATCTTGAGTTTTAATCTTGTAATTGTATTTGTTAAATCATATCAATATTGGTTCTCTATGAAATATCTAAAGAAGAGTTTCACAGTAGAGATTATATTTTGCCCCTCATTACCACTACTTGGTACGAGCTAGAGCTTAATGCAGTAAACCCATTCTCTTCCTTTTCGCAGATTAAACGGGAGATCAATGTGAAAACGTTTGGAGATTGATATAAAACAGAAGGTGGGAATTAGCATATCGACCATTTCAGCACGTCGCCGTGTCGAGTAGCATATTTGTTATTGGTATTAGTTTTAACTTTCAACTTTAATTTGGTTTTCTGCTTTTGATCATTTACTGTACAACTGGGGACGTAAATTGAAAAATTGAAAATGGGATTCTCTTCTCCAAGCTTCGTTTTTCTTTGTGCAGTTGTGATTGTAACAAACTGCTTTGTTGTCTCCATTACTGCCAGTGCCATCAGTAAATATAACGGGCACCAAGAAACTATTAAGACATTTCCTAACACCACTAAAGAAGTAAGGGTAAACAATAAGGTTCCGACTGAGGATGGTGGGAATGAGCCCACTACTGTGGATGACTGGTACGAGAACACCACCGAGGTGTATGGGACCATAACGGAGGATATCGAGTACGAGTTTGTAACTGAGGATAGGGTGTACGATGTAACCACTGAAGATGGACTAAATCCTACTGGCTATGGGGACGGGGCATACAAATCATATTGTACCGACAGCTCGCAATGTCGAAGGGGGTACGAATGCAGCAACAAACAGGAGTGCGTCTGCCGTAATTCCTTTGAGTCGGGAAGGTTTAGGGCAGGTTCAAAATTTGTAGTTATGTATGACATGAACCTACAGATGTGTTTAGCACCGGTGGGAAAAGTCTGTACTCTCCCCCTATTACCAGGTGAAGATGATGCATTGTATAGAATAAATTGCGTTCCACACGCTATTTGTAATCCGCAATCAGGCACACGATTGCCACAAACACTTGGAGTTTGTGAATGTCCGCATAACTTTCAAGAAACTGAACAGCATCTTTGCGAGCCGGTAAAGGCGATCCGAACTGAGGATGAGAACCCAATTTTGACAACACATTTTTTCGGTCCGTCGGTTTACCATTGGACCACTACAGAGGATGTCGGGTATGAAACCACCACGGAGGATGTTGAGTATGAAACCACCACGGAGGTAAAGAAGTATGAGATAACCACTGAGGATGGAGGTAATGGGACGTACTACGAAGACATTGTAATATCTGTTGATACTGAGAATGAAAACATTTCATTAATATGGGATAATGAAACCATCGAAAGTTGGGAGTCTGTAACTTTATCTACAAGCAACTCAACGCCCGTTGAGGAGATTCAATCCTACTGCAAAAAATGGACTGATGTAAACGGATGGAGTGTCTACAGAAGAACCGTTACTTTACTTGGTTCCACACCTAAATGCATCAAAGTATGGTCTTCGGACAACTGCACTGGTGATGGACAATGTATTTGCCAGTATGATGACCACGTGAAAAGTAGTTGGAGTAGTACTTACCCAGCTCGAGAAAGAGTCTCTTTTAGTGAATGTGACCTTATCGAAAAGAAAAGTATCGGAAAGCTTACCTTCCATGAGCATATCAGTTTTGAAGGACGGTCTCTCACCCGAAAAATTCACAAAGGACAATGCGACACCTTTAGAGACAGCGAAGCCTGGGGTAGAAATGTGACCAGTATACGGGTGACAAGAGGCTGCCTTGAATATTTTAACGGGCCAGACTGCACCGGGGACATGGACACCATTTGGATAGGAGCACCGAATTATGTAGGCGTTCAAGAGAAAGAATTTGTTGGGAAAAAGTTTCAAGACAACGTACAATCTTATCGAGCTTGTCAGCAACAGCCTAATTTCATGTGTGTGCCAACCTCAACCTAAGAGGATATGATGTATAGAATGCAATTAATAGAATAAAGCAATTTAATAGAACGATTCTACTTTCACATGTATGTTTCATATAATACAATACTTTTCCATTAAAAGCAACTTTGATTGATGTATGACTTAACTGTAGTATCAATATCAATTATAATATTAAAATTGGCAAAATACACGTAATTGTATGTTCCTACGTACAAGTATGGATTAACGATTCTAATATTATTCATAATAAAACTTTAAAAAATGCTACTGTGTTCGCTTTATTTCATTGCACAAATACATAACAATTCTTAGTCACGAAATAATATTATTGGTCAATAAACAGGATGTCTGAATGACCATTACCAAACTGTATTTGTCGAGCCAGCTATGTTAAATTTTAGTTTTTAACATTTTCATTTGAATTAAGAGTACAATTGAGATGTACAAATGTACTCGTGCTTGACATAAACCAACAGTAAAAGAATGTCAGTTTGACTGACCAACACATGACAGTATTACAACGATTTTCACATCACACGAACTGGAATTCTCTTCCATGTTAATAAGTATGTCTTAGACGGAACTTTTAGTACCTCGATGTCTTAGCATTGTCTAGGTTACTTGTTACTACAGCTTTCCCAGGCAGACACCAAAGAGACACCCGTCACCCATGATTACGAGAATTATGCTCTGGACAGGGTAGACACTACGATATCTCAAAAAGCACTCGCATCCTGGAAAAGAATGTCTGTCATCTGTCACAGAAAAAAGCCTATTTCATTGTGTCACGTTTTTCCAGTTTATGTCCAATAAATAAGGTTGAAATAAAAGGTTATTATATTGTTATACCGTTCAGGCAGGACGTTTTTATTTAATTTTCAATATGAGCAAAGATAAGCAAATTTTCAATAAAATGATCCTCAATCTTATATTCTTATCTGTCTCGATAATCTAAAAAAACTTAAGATAACATCAGTTGACAGATAAATAAATACATACATATGTATTGATGTAAGCCTTAAGTATAATTTTTATTCGCCACTTTATTGTTGATATTTGTATACACTAGTTATAGACAATTATTAGTTACTTTACAAGAAAAAAATTGTTTTTTGTAGCAAACATTTGCATTACTTACAGATGACCGATGTATTTAATAAACCATTAAACACATAATAGATTATATTTGAGATAAATTACATTTTCAAGTGTTAAGTTAATAGTAAGTAAGTCTATATTAGCAAACCATCTCTAGTACATGCAACTTTTTCACATTCCTCACCAATCGTGATTTCTTCCTCTGTGACAATCTCTTTCAACTGCTTTTCTATTTGTTTTCTCTTTCTCAATTTGGGTACACAACGCCGGACAGTTTTACACAATTTTCTACAACTCCGCATAGTATTTTCTACGGCAAATGCAAGACCACCTGCCAGAATGCCTATCACCAACAGTACAAACACAACCTGAACGTTTCCCGTCATTGACACAGGATACAATAAGTACTCACCTCCGTGGTAACTATCAGAAGTCTTGAAAAACTCCTGCCACCGTTGGAAAATGTGAGCCGTTTGCATTGCCTTCATGCGTTCTATTACCCACAAAGGAACGACGCCTTCGAAATAGAATAAATGGTACGAATCAGCAAAGTATGATTCTCTGCCAATGCTCACATGAGACCCGAAGTAACGCCACGTTAAAGACCTTGCAAACTGACGACACATGTATAGCGGCAATACCAAAGCCGTTTTATTGCACCTTGCCAACTCGTCAAATAAAAGTCGTGTCTCTATGTTAATCATGTAAGACTTCAAGTCTTTATGCTGCGTATCCAACTCCCTTAATCCGCCCACCTTACCTGCAACATGTTTGACCAGTGTTGCTAACTCTGCATGAAGTTTGGTGTGGTCTACCAAAAAACTACCTCCTACATCTGATGCATATGGATCAACGTCGTATTGCCTCACAGCCACCTCACTTCTGAGTAAAATACTAAATTCGTCCTGTTCAACATTTATCATATGAGATGTACTTTCCACTTTGTCACTTGACCATATCATTTCAGACGGGAATATTTGCACGTCACCAATTCTGGAGTACACTGTAAAATTGTCAGCAATTAGCTCGCTTAAACTCCAATACGGAATTATCCTTCTGGGTTCCATAAGTATACGTCTGCTATTGGAATGGAATCTGTACCCATACCCTAGTACAACAGAAGCTACACCAAAGGCGCCAAATGAAACGCGAACGTGGTTTCGTTGTAGCCATTCTCTCCTTTCGCGGATACAGTGACCCAACAAAAGTCGCAAGAGTATGCATACGTTGTCAAGGTGAAACGTAAAACTAGTAGTAGTTTTCTTCCAAATGCTTTCAGATATGCCAAAGAATATACATACAGTGAAAGATGCTATCCCAATGAAGACCCACACTGGGTCGGAATACGTGGCCAGTAATTCCCCATAGGGAAGCGCGGTTATGCCTTTCTTTCCGCATGCAACAAATCGCAAACCCAAGTTTCTGTCAGTATTTGCCATAGGGTAATGTACGAAGGCGTGCTTATCGTAAACTATAGATGCTTCGAACAAAACTGTTGACGAAATTAACATGTTATCCGATGTAACAATCTTGCCATTTACACATTTTCCCCAGTTCGTCATGGGAATGCTGTAATTCTTGAAGATGGTCGTCAACTCATAGGCGTATGCATGCACTATCTGATCCTCGGGGTTAGAAAACATACGGGGTAGTTCCATCATTTCTTCCTGTGGATAACTGAAACACTTAGACAACGCGTTCATAACCGGAAATAGTGAACTTTCGTACATGCTGCCACCATTTGAAATATCAACCATTTCTTCGCCAACTTTATAATTTTTACTGTTTCCCAACATGGACAGGTGCTGCAGTGTTATGGCTGTCACTTTGAATCCAGCAGGGCAATACGAACAACTACTGAGAAGGAAGGTGCTCTCCTTGGGCTCAGGCCTGTCGTTTGTCTGGATTTCACCGACAACGGTGTAGGAATGTGAAAGTTGATGGCGTTTCAACATCTGTGAAGTCCCAGCTTGTAAGATTGCGGCGAGAAATAAAGGATTCATGTCGAGGTTTTGATAGAGAAACAAATGTACGTTAGGACGGGGGGATGGCATCGATTGCTTAAGACTGTAGGTATCTTGAGAATATTTGAATATCCCCGGATATTCAGCAAGCCCTCGTTCTGAGTAGTATCCTCCTGACGTCTTCAGTGGCGTGTGTACAGATACCTGCACTTCACAATTCCATGGTTTGGTGTTTGCAGAAAATGGAAAAAATTCCAATTCATAGCAGAAATCAGGTCTGCCCCTGTATTCCTCATTTTCAGATGAGACGCCTTGATAGTTTGACATGGGCATACAACGCTGTCCATCCGGTCCATTCCTTTCAGCGAATCTGTCAGAACGTAGTTGACTGAAAGGAACTCTTCTTTGGAGTGTTAGTGTTGGATTTGCTTTAGAATTGATGATATTCATGTTGAAAACGTTGTCAACAAGAACTAGACAATTTTGATTTGCCAACTTTTCCAGATAACCCTTTAAATCCACTTCGATTAACCCTGGAATTGGAATCGAGGACTGTAATATTTCACCCGCGCCCATTTCTTCATATTCGTCATTTGGACTTGATGCATTTTTTTCGTAGATGCTTCTATCCTGTGCCCTGGCACAAGTAAAGAGAATACACATTTGCAAAAATGTTTTTATTGCCAAAGACATTACGAGGTTTTATTTTATCTGTTTCTGGCGGGAAACGAAGCGAGTAGTAACTATCTTGCTCTGTTTCTGACAACGAAATAGTAGTTAGGGACAGAGGATGCGAGAATCAGTTCTAGTACATTTTCTGTGCAGCAGTGTCTGTCTACTAACGATAATACACAAAAATACAAACAAAATAAGAAATACACAAAAACATCTATATTGTAGCGTTTGCAGATATACTAATAATGTTATGATGCTAGTTGGCGTCCGTGCAACATGAATAATTTAACCTGGATCAATAATAAACAAAATTGGTATTATTACCTTTTTGTACTGAAGAAAAATATCTTCTTCGATACTTTCTCCCTTTGGTGAACGCAATTATTTTACCGTAACAAATACATATGCTACCTGTGAAGAAACCTTCAATTATATTCAATTTTCCTAGTTTGTGACAATTAAGCTATGTAGAAACGCTGTCGGTAATTTGAAGTTTGCATATATATTACTGAAACAAATAGTGTGTCTCACTCAATAGAACCTGCGCAGTAGCAGCGATGTCGCTGAGAAAGAATAGCAATAGCAATTATGACGACTAAGAATTGTACGAACGAACGTGTAGGTAAACCGACAAGATATATAACCGATTTCTGAACGTTATTCAAACTTTTCAATGTGTAGTAATTTTCATACTTCCGCTACCGCGATAATACATGGTTTCACTGAAAAAAATATCCCACCCATTTTTAAAATGGGCGAGTGAGCATTGCTGTAATACCTTTCTTGGTATTTATTTCTTTACAATGCAACTAAACATTTTTATGTCCAAATAATTCCGTCCAATTTGCAAGATGTAATCAGTTGAAATGTTTAACAACACAATCACGACAATGTGTATAAAATTCATTATCTACATACTAAATCGGCTCGGGTTCTTCCTGCAAACAAGTTCGTATTGATTTTATTTCTAATTTTTAAGAATATATATAGTGGTTCGCTATCATCATTAAGTGAACCCTGAGCAGAAGGCTGATTCCCCAGTGTTGACCGGTAAATTTTCTTGCGCTCTTTTATATTTCTCCCTTTTAGAATTAATGCTAATATTATGGTGAGGGATATCACCTGTAACCTGTAACCTTTCATTTCAAAATCAATTTCGTCACAATATTCCCCCTCATTTTGCTGAGGTATTGTTCCGCCAGTTTGAAGTAGCCTTCACTCTTCAATCAAGTTTCGGAAGAGAGTGGATACTGAAAAAATGTTTGTCAATGATGCCGAGGAAGATGTAAAGGTTTGTCGCTTATTGCGGGCTGCTATCTATAACTAACAGTATCAGAGGACGGGTATTGAGGTGTTAGAAAAACGGTACGAGGTACGACTCGATTCCGCGACAAACTGAACCGAAGACCGAAAATACAAAAGGATGTATAAAATGCAAGATGCCTAGGTATTTATCATTGCTGCATTTCCTTTCTAAGGGGCAAGATGCTATCTCATTAACAATGATGATGATCAGGAATCATCATAAATGGAAAGGAAGCAATACTGCTCAAAATTGACACAAAATTAACTTTTGTACAATGGTGGTGTAGGTACTTGATAAAATGAATCAATATCAGTTGTTATTAGTCTGGAAATCAATGTTGACCATTATTAACATTGTTGTAATTTTATTTACAATTTTAAAGTGCACATAGTTGTGATGATGTGTGAATTAACTACAACGCACCGTTAATTAACCAATTTTACATAAGACGACAAGCCCAAAGGTCCAATGCCGACTTCCTAGTTCAAAAATTGATTACACAATACATGATTTTTATAAGCAAGCAGCCTACGACTATTTAAGATTTATTACAACTTTTACCAATTTACCAATAACTTTATGGGTTATCTTGTGCCATGCACAGTGTTTATCATTTATCAAGAAATTTGATTCCAACTTTAGCATCCACGGTTTTCAGCTGCCTTTGTCTCGTCTTCATGTTGGGCACTCGCAATCCCTTCCGGTGGTTTACTGACTGAAAGAGTGTCCCCTTCTGGCGCGCTAGGTTCATCCTCCTTTAAACTACTATGATCCAATTTTTCATCTGAGTCATTGCCATGGTGAATGTGATCTCCACTTTCAATATCAATTTCGTCGTTCTTTCCTTCCTTGTTTTGTTCAGTAACCTTGTCTTGAGCATGAACCGCTTGGCCCTGTGACCCCTTTTGCCGTTTTGACGCTGGCACGCATTTGCGAATTATCCGAAACATTTTAATGATGCCGCATATCACATGCCCTAGGAAAAAGGAAAAAGTACCTGCGACAATGCCTAGGACCCAAATCGAAAACACCACAAGCACATTTCCATGCATGGATATTGATTGAACAACACGACCCTCGTAAAGATTGTAATAACGATTTATCTCTGACTCTACAAATTCTTGCCACCACTTAAATATATGCCCTTCCTGCATTGCCCACATGCGCCTGATCACCCAAGCGGGCACGTATCTACCGAAACTGAACAAATTCTGGGAATTTGAAAAATATTGCTCATAGCCAACGCTAACGGCTGATATGCCCATTCTTTGCAAGTTGGCTGCATATTGCCTACACAAATAAGACGGTAGCACCAACGCGACCTTATTGCACGAGGCCAAGGCATCGAACAAAAGTTTTCGGTCGTGGTCAAGTATTAGTGATGAGATGATTGAACTCATTTTATCTATGCCAACGGACTTTGTACCTAAACCGATCCTATCTAAGGGGGTGACACTTTCTTGAATTTGTCTTACCCTTCCTATCAAGCCTGGATGAAGTTTCGTATATTTTTCCAGAATGTTTTCTTGCATATGCAAATCTCGTGTATCTGAATTCATTCTTACTTCGCTCATAAAATAAATTGAATTCAGCGAGTTTTCAATCATACCAAAATGTGGTGATATACGCTCTAACCGTGTATCTGCCTTATTATCAAAGGTACGTCGCGTATGCACTTGGCTGAGCCTTGTGTAAATGGTGAAATTATCGCTGATCAATTCGTACATTTGCTTGTACGGCAACGGACGCCTGGGTTCTATTTGTACCAATCGACTCCGAAAATCATACTTGTAACAGTTAGACAGTACAGCAGCTGCCAGACAGAAGGCGCCAAAGGATAAACGAACCGGATTCTTCTGTAGCCACCTGTTCCGTTCTCGGATGCACTGCCCCAATAAGATTCGAAAGATCACGCCCAAGTTGCGGAAGTGGGTGGAAAATCTGAAGAAACGCTTATCATTGATGCTGAAGATCACGCAAAGAGTGACGATCGTGCCTAATATGTACAGCCAAACTGTGCCAGAGAATGGGTATTGAAGGTTAGAGAAACGGTACGGCTCGATTCCGCGATGTCCACAAGTGACAAAGGAGAAGCCACCCATGTTGCTTTTCAAGCTTGGTAGAGGATATGCTGTAATGCTGCTTCCCTGTCCTGTTGTAGATGCGAAATGCACTCCAAGGTACTTGTAATTTTCAATTACATTTCTTTTTATCATTCCATTGACGCAAACTTTTTCATTTTCCATTGGCCAACTGAAGTTTTTAAAGACTGACATAAACTCAAAAGCGTACGCATGAGCTAGTCTCTCCGCCGGGTCTCCATCAGGAATAACCAAATTCCATCTTTTAGCCAAGTGATTTTTACAGAGGGATAAATGGTGAAGCACACGAGAGCTGTCCCTATCAAGATATTTGGCGCTGTTAGCGAAATACAACATTTCATTGCTAAGCCGATCTCGTAACCGATGACTCCAGGACGAACCCGATGGAGCTACCACCACCTTGACGCCGCCCTTACAATGGGGGCATTCTAGAAGTAAGTACGGCTTGCTGTTACCGTCGCTTGTTTCCCGGCCTTTGATACCAAATTCGGATACGAATATGTGAGAATGGGACACCTCAGAACGTTCCAGCATTTGTGATATCCCTGCTTGATACACAGCTTTTAGCAATTGGGGTTCTGCTACGAATGTTTGGTACAGGAACAAGTGAACATTCGGCTGTGAAGAAGGTAAAAACCGGAATTTAAAGTATGAATTCCGACCGATGGGTGTGAATATGGCGGGGTAGTGATTTCTCCCGTAGGGTGACCATGAAATTCCATTGCTTTTCATTAAAGGAACTTGGACCGATATTTGTACTTCACAGTTCCATGGTTTGGAGTTGGACAAGAAGAACCCCAGATCCCACTGTACGCAAAGTTCGGTAGGTTCATAATATTTATTACGCTGCTGCTGTCCTCCATGCGCTGGGGCACACGGTTGATCTGTTGTTACATTGTTGCCTGATTGATTTGATAGTAGCCAAATCAACTGCTGCATCCTAGAGGATACTCCGAATTGGTATTTCCGTTGAAGCATGAGGTGATTTGGGGTAAGTATATTCGCGTCCACAAAGTTGTCCACCAGAACCAGACATCGTCCAAAATCATTAAAAGTGTCCAAGTAATTGTCCAGGTTGACGGCAATTGGTCGAGTTGGAATTTCAAGTATTTTATCCCTGATTTTACGTGGTATTTTCTCAATTGGGGTGGGTGTAATACTAATTTTTTCGTCATTTCCCCATTTCCCCCTACTACTAGCTTTAGCAAAAAGCGCCACGAGAAGCAACGTTTTAACGAAAATCATTTCGAATTTAAGATGTGAAAAAATTTCAATACTTTTGCTAGTTACGGTGTGCGCTCAAGTGCTTGTGCAACCACGTAGTGACAAATGGACATATTTTGTATTCTCTCCTTCACAAAGGGTCACCTTTACGGTGATGGAGCAAACCATACAGCGATTTAAATACTTTGCAAAGGCTTTCAGTTCTGTAAGTTCAACCGTTAATTGGCTTTATCGATTCCGCATAAGTTCATGGCGTGTCATTACCTTAATTGGTTTTTCCCTTACAAAAAACAATTTTAAAAACAGCTTTGCATGATATCGCTTCGTTGGAATAAACTAATGTTTCATTGGGAAATACCTGATAGTAAAACTTGGTACTTTAGATGGTCCCTGTCATTACAACATGCAAGTTTTTATAATTTTACATATTCATGACCGACCTCTGAATTGTTCTGTTGTGGTTGTGGCGATGTACATGCCATAATTTGTTTTTTGGTATATACTTTGGTACCAACATAATAATTTCGAAACATTTTTGCTTGTTAGTGTGAATATGTGTGGCACGACATTACGTTTGACCTGGTATTAAGGAGTTCAAAAACTGTCGGGGTAGTTTGCAATGATAACGTATTATTAATTTTAAATTGTACATATGAAGCGTCTAATTAAAAGATAGCATGGAATTATATGAACCATCACTCTTAGAACTGTATCTGGTAGTGGTATGTAGTAGATGTTTAGTTTTCAGAAAGAAAAGCTACGGAAAAGAAAAAAATATGTCAAACGCAATAATATAAGAAAACTACTTATGTACGTATGTACGGGCCAACTACGTCATGATTTTAAATTGTTACTTGTCCTTGGAAAGAAAGTTCTCATATGACCCCTTCGACACCCAACAACACAAAGAGTTAAATGGTTATACGGGTTCCATTTCTGTTTCCTTCAAAAAAACTTAAGCTGCTCAGGGTGTATTTCGCGGGAATCGGGATCATTCTCAAAATTCTCATCAATACGTTTTGTTTCTGCGGTGCTGTAGAATGGCTACATCCTACATCGATTAAATGCTAAATTTAAAAGCTGTAAATGTTTAATGGAAATATTGTTCCGGAACAGAATGTCATTTCTTAAATTGCGTTTTTCTAAATTAAGATAGATAAATCCCGGTTTCGTGACAATTCACATATAAAGTTCCTCCCATACTGTTACAACACTACATATGCCAAATAAATGCTTGCATAGATATTTATGTATCGCCCACAACTGTTACCATTAATAACTTTTTGTGTATTCTTTGTGACTGATTAGTTTCATGTGGGGTGATATGTGACAATTCTTTGTTCAGACAAACACGAAACTGTATATTTCATGTTATAGACATGTCTTTCCGAAGGTGCAAATGTTAAATTGTTATCGATTGAATTCAAGCTCCGAGTCATTGCAGATATGTATCCCTCATTTGTAATCATAGACCGCGCATCAGGAGGGGACAAGGAGGGGACAATCCTATCCTGCAATGTATTAGGCTCCCTATCCTGTAATGTTAAATTTCCAATTTCAGGGGGGGACATGTCCCCCTTGTCCCCCCGGATCCGCGGTTTATGACAGGGTTTACCCGTTATTAAAAAATGAACGGGTGACAAGCAGTTAGGAATTTGTCAACACCGAATAAACGACCATACGCTCCTTCTCCTCGTTCGTAGGCGTCCGCCAAAAGGATTTCGAGAAAGTGACAACTCCCGCCGAACTGGTTTCACAACGGGCAAACATGTTGTGGGGAAACAAGATTAGTGTCGAAATCCAGGAATTATTTACTCCCGCCTTCCTCTTCACACTTCATTCTGCCAACATTAAGTCCTTTCCTGTTTGTCGGAGTGAAAACGCGATTAAAAGCGCCAAACTAACAAAATACAAAAGGTCCTTTCACAACTTTTCTTGCTAAGCAGCTACCAGCGCTCTTTTTGTCGTTGAAGCGAGCAGCTTTGTGTCATTTTCTAAAAAAAAGTAGAAGCAACACAACTTCCCTAAAACTTTTGGAAGGGAGAACTCTGTCGGGAAGCAGCAATCAGACTGGCCACTTTCAATTCATTATCATCAGGGCTGTTGAAACCGGGGGGCGAGGGGGACATGTCCCCCCTGGATTTTGAAATTTAACATTAAAGGATAGGGAGGAGTTATAATGTATTACAGGATATGAATGTCCCCCCCCTCTCGTCCCCGGTGATACTGCAGCCCTGATTATCGTTATCATCAACGAGACAACATGTGCTGGTCTTTTGCTCTAATCTCCCTTGCTCCGCTCCTTCATATATAATGTGTTGATACCGTAGAAAGGGGGGGGGGGTGGAGCAAATGTTCCAAATTTTAAAATAAAATTTCTCCAATTTTGATAAGCATCCAAATATACATAAATGTCAATGTCGGTGGAATATGGGGGACCCTACCCCCCATCTGGCCGGGGGGTAGGGTTGTAACTACGGTCCTGTCAATTGTCAAATGTCAGTATGACGGACGTCAGTTGTCACTGACAAGTAAAGGCATTCAACGACTACACCGGGAATGAGCCAAATTTGGTACCGTAGTATAGAATATG
>JAHZNE010006379.1:0-12211 GCA_027744055.1 Callyntrura sp. NNG-2020
AATGAATGTTGATTCTATGTGCATACAACGTGAGTTAAATTAAGGTAGTATTAAATTCAATAAATATCTAGGAAAAGACAAGTCCCGACGATCGAATGAATTTTTTAACCTCAATGTATTGAGTTTTCAAGAAAGGTAACATTGTTATACTTTATTTTTCTCGGCACTTTCTATTTATTTTTTTACTCTCGAAAATCCAGGGGGGGGGGCAAATGCCCCCTTTGCCCCCCCTTGCGTACGCCCCTGGTGCACGCCATAAACTCTGTCTTCCTGCTGCTTTTCTCGGTCATAAGCTTTCACTTTCACAACACAAAGTGTTGTACATGTACATAATTCAATACCAAAGGCAGGACCAGCTTGCTTTTATTTTTCATTTACTCTGTTTTATGACAATACTTCTAAATATTAGTGTGAACGTGCTTCCAATTTTCCAACAGGCATTGTACTTCTACTCTTCCCATGGCTACTGCACAGCGTAAATTCAAAAATTACAGTTCCAGTAATAATAATCAAGCATTTTTGGAGCTGCTTAAAAAGTAAACGTACTAATATAACATTTAATGTTAGTAACTAGACTACTACTGAAAATTTCACGAAATTGTGAATGAAATTTTCACATCTGCTTAAAAGTGTCACTTACGCAAAAAGCATTCAATAATACAGACTGCTGAAGTACTTCCGTGTTCGATACATAAGGCATAAAAACTTTGTTGAATGTCAACAATTTCTTGATGTATGCTTATTAAACGCGCCGTCAGCAATAGGAAGAAAGTCACAACACACTGACTGACTGTGAGTACCTGTAGCATTGAACAAAATCCAACTCTAATACTATTCTTGAACGAATATTCGAACTTTTGACATTCAATTGACAAGACTGAAGTTCTTCAGGAACTAGAAAGATGAAGTTTTCATTCATTCTCAATGGATATCTCATGAAATCTTTTCCACATTTTGAAAGAATTAAATATTACACATAAGTAGGTGTAAGTTACAACTTATAAGATATATTCTATAGCTTCCTTACTATAACGCTACCATTAGACCTTCAACTTTTATGTGCCAACAATTTGCACTTAGAAATGTCAAAAGGCATTGTTTAACATGGGCTTATATTTAAGATATATATATAGGCCAAATTTTAACTCCAGTTGTAATATAAAAATGAAAAGTAATACATGTTTTTGCTTTAAGGTGGAGCAACCAAGATTTAACGTTGTACAGATGTTGTGGCCCTTAAAAACAAGTCGATTGCAAAAAGCAGTCTCAAATCGAATAACACATATTCGAACTTGGGGAACATATTTTGATTTTGAAACCCTTTTGGGTCACAAGGGTTAACCGATATAGGTAAATATTGGTATAATGATACAACTCTTTTACCGGGTACATGGGTACGTTCGTACCAAATTTTAACTCATGGTGCCACTCCCAGGGACCCCGGGGGTGAGCGATAAAAGCAGAAACTGGGACACACAACTAGAGGTGCATTACAACCAATCTGTAAGTTTCAGAAATCAGTTTTTTGAAACCCAGTAGTTTAGGAGAAGTGCATACGGACGATCAAACGACCCCCACTAAATGAAATGTAAAATCCATAAGGTACGGCATACACCGCAATTCCTAATAAAGAAAAAGGTGGCCTTAATCCACGCGGACGTAGTGTATTACTACTTCTATTAATAAAAATGTATGTATGTGACTTTATTGCATACATTTCATACTAGTACACCCAGAACAATAATCCATAATCATACTACAAATTACTGGAAAGTACACCTGTACTTTTCATTGAGAGGTGGTTAAACCTGATTTAAAAAAATAAAGTACAATAATAAATAATTATTGTAATAATAAAAGTACATTGTTTTAGCAGAGCTTCAAAAATTTAAAAGTTAAGCAGAGCTTTTCTCCAAGTTAATGATATGGAAGACTTCACAAAAAAATCAGAATTTAATAATGCATGTATTATCTGATTTTCAGTGTTGGCCAAACGTTCCAAAAGAGAGAATGATGCAAACCGCAGCATTGCTTGGAAATCATTGACGCCGCTGTTCACAAACATATCAGTTGCACTCGATCTCTTCTGTACCTGAAAAGAATCCTAAATGTGTCATAGTACGCAACCTTTACTTTTTCTAAAACATTCTTGTTGACTGGAACCCACATACTACAGACAGATGATAGATACACTGTAGATAGATGTTTTGAATAAAAAAAATCACATCCGGACTTACGGACTTTAGCAATACTTTTAAATTCGGTTGAACTAACTTGTACATTTGTAAGAAAGTACAGTAGTGTCAGCCATGTCGGTGAATACCGAGTGTCCTCCGGTGTAATGAGTAATGCTTCAGGTAATGAGAACGTAGACAAAATTAAATTGATTAGACTTAGTTAGGTATGTCGGAAATGTCTTTTAAAAAAATTCTAAAACTAAATCTGGTCTGTCCTCACAGACGCTACAATTTAAGAAATATGACATGTAATTAAAAGTATGCTAATTAGATAAATTACATTGTTTAAAGTAAATTAAACTACAATGCATACAATATGCATGTTTTTTAAAATGATGATAGTTTAATCTCAAGTTTTAAAGTTTAATATTTCAACGTATGATACTAAGTTTTGTTATGATAATTATGATACGATACAGCACGCCGTTTTTGCAATACGTTGACAGGAAAGTTATGCATCCTTTTGTCAATTGTATTTTTATCACTGGAAGGTACGAAAGTAAAATTAACATTTTATTTATAACAATTTGTTAATAATGTTGTACGTTAACTGTAGATATTGGCACGGCAAAATTACAAATTTGACATGTTAAATAATAATATTCTGATTAAATATTTACGATTTATAAAGCATTTGAGTTTTAAAAGCCCAGTAGAGTAGTTTAGTTGAACCTCTGATTTCTGTGAATAGGATCATTTTGTTTCTTTTACACCGTTACTTTAGTACAATAAGAGTATCAGTGTCACAACACAGTAATTTTTTTGTGTTTTACTTTTAATTTGTTTACCGTAATCTAGCAAAGTTTTGAAGTTATAAAATAGCGAAGATGTCCATGATTCATGATGGTGGTTTAGAAGACACTTAGGATGGATGCATTGCATTGCCACAACAATGAACCGTGTGTATTTTGGTATTCCCTTGATGACAAACGATTCCCTCGCACCAAGTTGCGCATGTAGCCGGTTTCGCTCGAATAGTACGGGTGCTGCCATCAATCAAGAGATTGAGAAAGTTCTTTGACAGTTCTTTGTTCATACACCGTTCTGTGGAAAAAGCTGCTGGTCGGTCGGTTTCCCTCCTGCTCTTTGATGTGCCTCTTTGTTACTAACATTTCTTTGAATGTGTGGCTGTGGGGTAAACGCTTTCATGTAAAAGTACACTACAAAAACATTCATGTGAGTGAAAAGATGAATCAAGGATATGCATGGTGTGATGTTGAATATGTAGTATAGTAATAAACTGGCTGTCGTATTCTGGATTTTTTAGTATTTGTTTCGTTTTCTTGGTTAAATTGCCTATGATGGTTTGAAAAAAAAACATTAGTTGTATGAAAATGATGTACGCGTGATGAGGCGTAGGAATGGTGAAAGCAAGCCGTTTGTCGTTCATAATTACTGTACCCTGCAACATCATCATTTCATTTCAAGAAAATGTTAACAAATTAGAAACTAATTTCGTGTTCTATTTATTCGATTTATTCTATCGAGTGTTAGGTAACTCTTGTTATAATTTATTACAGATTTTGGCTTACCGCTGTAAACTATAACATCACAATCATATTTTGTTTAACACAGAGATTAGCTGTAGATATAACTGATAAGCTATCATTTAACTGAAAGCGACTGAGATCTATCGAGAAATCCAACAAATAACCCGAAATTCTCGTACATTATAGTGATAGTCTCCAGATCCGTAATTGCTTTATCGTTTGAAGGGTTTATGGAACACTTTATAGGCATACTTTAGTGACATAAAGTGGTACGGTGGTGATAGGATAACTTTTCTGCATAGTGATTAGCTACTTGAGACTGTGGGAGTCCTTTCAAAGTAACGCTAATTTTGTAGCAACAGTCTATACTGAACAACTAGTCTGAGGAGGGTGACTTGTTCAGGTTTCCATAAATTTTTAGGCTAGTACTGGTGGAAAATATAAGAGACCTCAGTTCCGTGGTTCCCGGTTTCTTTCTGGTAACTGAGGAAAGCTTCTAGGACTGGCGATAATGCATTATTATTCTCAACAGTAGGTGACAACTTATTAGGCTGACCAGGAAGTAAAATATATGCTATTTTTATGGCAATTTCACATTTAGTTTTTTAGAATCCAACGTTAGCCAAGAAATCGACGATAAAGGCGCATCTGGCACATAAATGGTCCTATAATCATGCTGAAATAGATTGTATGTATGTTTCTAAATCCTGTAATGCAATATAATTGGTGCTCCAAATACTACTTACATTAAATAAGTGTCAACATACAACCATTCTGTTACATCTCTATAAGAATTTGTTTCGGGAAACCATTTTAATCCCGGGGACCACACCAACTGATGAAATAACTATGTTTAAGTAGCACACGGCTGAGCACGTAAAAACAAAATAATCCACTCCCAGTGCGCCATACAGCTTGTATCATGCAAGCTAGTTTAACTGGTGGACGTTTCTTTGATGAAACTATTTTTCAAGTTGAAATACAGGTACATCATGATAACATACGTACGCATTTCCTTACAATGAATTGATAAACATTTATTTTTGGTTTGACCTTATAGGAATATTCCTTGAATCCCGGTACATGTAACATTACATGTTAATGAGGACATATTACAAGCGCTTTATATTTTTATATTGGTGCTGCTGTAGAACGAACAGTTTGTATAATGCATGTAGTAACTATCCCAAATTCATAATTTGTCAAGACAATTTTAATTGTACACTTTGTCAATAACATTTTTAATTATCAATAAATTAAAGCGTATGTGGAAATTCTTAAACCCCTATAGCACTCGACTAATCAATTTGACAAAAAACCCCGGCGTACAAATTCAGCATACTAACAAAAACCTATCCTAACAATTATATTTCCTAAAAAGTTATCACGGCCGAAGAAAACCTTATTTTGTTTGTCGGTACCAACGAAATATCAGAAAAACACCGACTTTTATGAAATACTTTATATCTCAAAGTTAACAACGGCTCCGCCATTTGGGAAAGGAAAATAGGAATTTTCACCTATGAATAAAATTGACAAAAACTACAATTAATGAATAAAGTTAATAAATTAATTTCCCACATACGCCTCCCACTAAACAGCTTTTTACATGTGTCACAGTGAAAATGTTTTTAACTCGTGATCGCTGGGATCATTTTTGTCGCAAGTGACTACTAGCAAAAATACTATTCACATTACCCCGAATCCATTCTACCATCTTGTAGCTTTTATTTTTGTTATAATTACTATTATTAATAACACGTTACTACGCTTTATTACACAATACGATTTTCTTCCTATAAACATTTTACTCATGACAATTACAATTACTGGCATATAGCACACAGCACACACATAAAATGGTAGGTACTACAAATAGCCATATGTGACAGAAGAAATAAAATGAAAGCAAGGGGAACAGCTTCATTCTACGTTAGTACAACGTCAACCAACTGTAATAAAACATTATTTACAAAAACAATAGGTTTATTCATGACTTAGAAATTGAAGGTCGAAGAAAAACATTAAAATTGAACATAAATTAGGGAGCATTTACTTAAGTCGCTGCGTAATGCTGTGTTTGATTGATTATTTGAGTGGTTTTATTTAACATGGTATTACAAACATTGCGCACCATCCGCTTAATAATAACAACAAGATGTAATTTTTATTACTGATAATTTTTCAAAATTTATGACATTCCCGTTTTAAAAATGGATTTGAATTAGATATTAAAGACTTGCTTCCATAGACAGATACATCTAATTAAAGTTATTATTTCTTGCTGCTGTGACAATATTGCCAATAGTCAATAGTAAATGGGTGTTGAATATGTATGCATATCTCGAACTTATATTGTATCTGTTAAAAACCTCACTTGAGCGGCCTTATCGTTGGGAGTTACGATACTTCTCATACTGGGGGTTCGTTACGTATTCCATGTCTGTATTTTATGGTTTCAACTGAGTACATCAATGGAACATTTTTACTTTAAGTTGCTGATGCTTCAAATTGGATGGTTGATATAAAGTATAGAGATATAATTATAGGAATTCGTTTCATGATACAGGACTAGAAAATTCCTCTATACAAGAAATATTCCTTTTCTTAGGCATGTACAGGATGCTTGGTAGAATACTTCATTTAAGTGCATGCACTAATTTAGTAATACTAAACACTGTACAATTTCTGAGTTACTTTAATTATTAATGTATAATTTATGCAGTAACCATATATATTACTATTTCATCTCTTTTTATCACAATGGCCCGCCACTCAATTTTCTAAAGTCTAGCTTGCCTTCGCCTTGTTCTTCTATGTAAGGGTTCATCAGTCGAACCGTACTGTGATTATTGCCGTCTTATCATTGTTGCCGAGTTTAATTATCTGACATTTGACGTACAAATACGATATATTCAAAGCAGTATATGCTTAATGATAATACTACCACAACTTAGGTAATCTGTCTTATGTTTTAATTATATTTAGATATGTATGCAGTTTTAGCCGAATCATCCAATTCAAACTAGCAATGTAACTCGCAAACAAACGTTTTATTTTACAATAAATCCCCAAAATGTCAAAATATTATCGCTGTGTTTTGTAACTGCTCACAATGCCCTCTCCAAAAATCCAATATTCTCTATTGAATAGCATACAATGTGACGATGAGGTTTCTTTTAAAGGTACACACACATTGTGCGTGTACATTCTGTGGCAGTGACATTGAATGCAACAAATCCTAATACAAAATATCTTTGCCTAAACTACTCCTCAATTACTCAAGTAGAGATACTCATATTACTCGGGTGCCGGGTGAAAGAAAAATAGATATTTATTTATTATTCAAGATGAACCCTTAAAGAGACAATTTTCCAAGTAATAGACCAGTGATTGGATTTCGTTGTCCTTTTCACATGCATGAACAGATTTGTATACGCTGCGCTGTCATCGATATCCCTGTCCCATTCAATTCAATTGCTGGCACGTACATCTGGTTTGGGTGTCGCGGTGTCACATTTCAACTTACTGTGGCAGAGCCCGATTATGCAAGTAGAAACGTGTTTTCTATTCATCTCCTATAACCTGCATAACACACAGCTCATTGTTGTTAAGAAAGCATGAACCTGATGGAGTTTGTCGTGCAGATTTGCTGTTACTAGACATTCAGAAGGGTTTCATTTTGTGATATTTACCGAGCACATGAAATCCCTACATCATCATCAGAACAATGACAAAAGACTCTTTGTGGATATTATCCATTCAATTTCATTTAAGCTTCCGTAAAACTCAATACAAATTTCACTATGTTGTCCTTTGTGTAAAAGAGGATTTGCTCAGGCTACGCATAATGGAAATAATGACACACGGGATGGGATAAACATGTATTATTTCGATGTTTTTGTATAGTACTTCATTCTTCGGTAATAATAAAGATGATTGCATTAGAAAACCAAGTTTAAATTTTTTTATCTGAGTTGGTGTATCCCATATAGTGTAGGCCAGTACTGTGGCAACGTAATCAACACATATCAAATTCCCTGCAGTGCCGTAATATAGTGGAATTTAATAAACTTGTTTTTGTCGCTGCATTTTTAAATGATAAAGGCAAATATGTATAGTGCAACATTCCTATTTTGTCCGTAATGTTGTTGGGAACCGTGAAAAACTGAAGACCGTATAAAAAGGTAAGGGGTTTTCTGCAGGAACAACTTCTCGGATAAGGTGTTGGTGGTAGTGGATGCTAGAAGTGGCTTTTATTTTAATAAAGAGATAAAACATTCGAGTGCACTGTTTGTCTTAGGAAATCATAGCGGATGTTCTCCTACAAGGGACTCTTACTTTTGAAAAGGGAAAACGCAGGATAGAAGTGAGGCAGTGGAGGATGAAAAGTGGAAAGTTGGTGTAAAAATATCCTGGGTGAAGTATACGTAAAAGGTGAAAAGAGGTACGGTAAATAACCTGACAGTGTATGTGGGCACGTATATGAGAGAGAGGCAGCTGTGAGAATTTTGCCGAGGTGAAGTTTTTGCTCACATTCTGGAGTGCTTTGTATTGGTTGGAAGAAAGAAAACGGGAAATAATGCTGTGATGAGAAGATGCAGATAGGGCAGGTTAAATATATGGAGTAAGCAAAGCTGCAGGCATATAACGCTTATGTGCAGCCTCTGTACTGTGACGTTTATACGTGACGGCGAGTTTATGAGACGCGGATGTATGTGTACCACTCTATCATGACTTTGAATCAATATAACAGTCGAGCGTCGTGAAAAACACGTAAGGGCGTGAGAATGGAGGCGTCTGTGGTGTCCGGGTCATCCATTGGTTCGCACCATCTCTTTCCCGGAAAATTCCGCATGGCGTGCATCTACCCTCCATGCGCTGTTTAGATTATCCGTCGTTCTAACAGCTTGCATATGAAGATTGTTATAGACATGTTTATATGTGTGCATTTATGTTCATAAAATATAATTTATCATCTGTATAACTATGCAACTGTTGACTGTTTGTTAGGTACGTTTGTGATGCAGTGGTGGAATGTGGAAATCTGGCAAGTATTTCTTGACTTGTGTCGCATTCATGCATCTATATCTGTATGTGGGATGTGTCAAAATGTGGCTAGTGAAATGAGCAATTTTTGTGTAAATAAATATGTAAATATTAGCTGTAGTAACAGTATGCAGTAAATCGCTTTACTCAACTTGCGTTAGTACAGTGCAATGCAATACACACCAAAACAATAAAATTTTTTTTACTGGAAATTGCTAAATTGATGACTACGTGGATTTGCACACCATAAATAATTTTCGATGTTTAAATTAATTTCATAGATAAAAAAATTGTGCTATATGTGCTAACAACACTTGTGTGCTATTATTCCGTGTGATATTATAATTAGTCCATATAAATATTAATCTGTAATTGCAGAAAAACAGAAACTTTTAGGGTGATTGTGGGTTTTTGTTCATTTTTTCAATAAACATAAATCCAATGTGACTCCAAGTTTGCAAATTCAATATGCTCAAATGTCTTAATGTCAGTTGAATTAAATTCCCATAATTTTCAGCAAAATCGACTTGTCGGAAATAATGAAATAATAAAACGACTGTTGTACTCGTAGTATGATAAACTGTTAACATATTATGTTATTCCCTGCGACAAATCAAAAGCAAATCTATACCAATGTAATTGTAATTCGTCGAACTAATACACCTTGAGTTTTGCTAGCAATTTTCTCACTAGTCTCATTAGTTGGTTAGCGACAAAAAATAATATTCCATTACGAGCAAAAGTTGTTTTCCCCATACTTTGTTGAACTGACGAACACACTTTATCATCATAACACAACGCATTTATTTTCTGTCTCACGTGATGTGGGATTTACGTCACCAGTTAATATTTATGAGAAATATTTACATCTAAATGATCATAAAGTAACTGACTGAACTGATTGTCTTAAAAAAATTGGAAAATGAAGATATTCAGAAATGCAAAAGTAGTATCTATCACACTTAAAAGTGCAATATTCGAACACTAAATTACAACTGAATTGCTTCAAATGCTTATATGGTAGTGCTTTGAGGTGGATGCACGGAAATCATAACAGGCTATTAAAAATAAGTTTATCCCCGCACATTTATGCACATATGATTCTCCCACAGATGCACAGTTGCACAAGATAAAAAAAGTAGTAGGAAAAAATCATTTACATTTTGTGCTCTAAGTCAATATGCGCAAATCCGATCGTAATATTGGAATTATAATTGTAACAGTAATATTTACATATACCGTTGAATGTGAGGGGGCGATGCATAATCATATGTAATGTTCTGCTTTCAATCATCGTAGTGCAATTGAAACCTGGAATTGTATTGACTTGAAATCTCCTGATTTTTAGTCACGCTTTAATGATTACAAGTAGCAGTAATGTAGCCAAGGCAGGAAACCCTCCACCCTTACGTAAAAAAAAACTCAGCTATGTGCTGGCAAACAATACACGAATATTGGTCTCTTACTGAACCGATATTGAAGTGATATCTTCTTTTCTGGCTCTCTTCTGGCTTTGTTTACTTTCATAATTTTCTGTGAAGTGTCCTTTGTGACAAAATCAAAACTGATGTGTGCGTTGATGTGGAATCAATTTTGAATGAGAATGAGAGTATAATTCACTCTCTTTATACCTGCGTAATTTTTCATATTCTACGGTTTGTCTGTATCTGTATCACTCACTCGTACACATTTTGAGTGAGGGAGAACGTAATATTGTTCAGTCAGTAGTGTTCATTTTTGGGAATTGTATGTGTTGTTGATGCCAGGATATTGCGTGTTTTTACATATATTTCTACTACTGCATGGATTACCCGGTAGACAGGGTACTACTTTGTCACTAGTCACTAGTGTGTAGATTTATTACTCTTTTGAGCATCATTTTTCCAGGGTTTACTTGCATGAGTTGCAAGGATTCTGACAAAACTCTGCAGCGGGGAAATGCTGTATTCCTCTATAATTATGCGAAGGTTTATATACCGTACGCAACAGCTAATAATATGAAATATTATATACTGTGTTGTATGGCTCGACAGAAAATATAAAAAAATCGTCACTATAGATATTACATATTTACCGTAAATTTCGCGTTTGCTTTTGTAAGTAAAGACCTCTCACAGGATCAAAGTGTATACAATGTACAATGAGAAGTTGAAGATGCTGTTGCTCCGGTATCGCAATCAATGTGAATACAACAACCATCGTGTACGTACCTAGGCAACTCTTCATCTTTTCCCTTCTCCAGGATAAAAATATATTACATAAGAGGAGTGTATCTGTGTGTAGGGGATTTTAATTTTTCGAGAATATTTTGCTGGAGAAAAATCTGGGATTGAAGGGGTGAAGACTGAACAGCATAATGCTACTAATAAAAAGAGTTTCATAGGGACAGTGATGCGGGCAAATAAATTAAATGACAGATGAAAGTGTGTAACTGCATATGGGATTGTGTACGAACGGGCGTTGATGATGTTGATTATGATTGTGAATGTGACGATGATGAAACGAGTATGAACCCACATGCTTTGGAGGTGCTGTTTACGTAGCCCTATCAAATTCAATATTAGCTTTCTTATGAAAAGGGGTTGGACCCTCGAACTGCTCCATGCAGTCTTGTCCATTGTGTTCCCTGAGTAATTGGGTAGCTCAGCTTTTCATACCATGGGGTCCCTCTAGTTAGCTTTTCTGATCTTCAAAAAAGTCTATTCATATAAAAAATTATATGGGCCGTCCCTCAGCCGCAGTAACCGTTGTATTGTATTGTTGATCTCACAGAGAATGTGTTCATCTTCTATGTTGTTTGTGTATGTGTGCTCAAAAGAGTGGATTTTAGAGAGATTCTATTCATTGTGAATGTAAATTTGGTATATTATTGTACCCTCCATTGTGCCGACTTGTTGTTGTACTGCTGCTGTAATGACGATACGAACAAGCTCATGTAATCAGCCAAAATTCTGATCGTCTACTGCACTCTGAAATTTTTCATTTAAAAAAGCAGTTTACTGCTTCCTATTTTCATTTTTGTCGAGCTATATACACGTTTGTACATTGTACATGTAATATAAAAGCTGCTTTCATGTAATATTTATTCTGGAGGATTTGTGGAAATGCCATGTGTATTTAGCACTCATTTACTCTGTGCTAGGTAAAATTGCAATTGGTTTTTTAAAAGATGGGCCATGCTCAAATTCTTTCCAATGAACTGGTAACTTCAACTGAGAATTACTAGATTGTTTTTCTTGTCCTTTTCGAAGTAAAATTTGTTTAAATTTAAAGTAAATCACCGACGTCTATATCAAAATTGCTATTACATTGGGCTAAGTATAATCTTACCGCTGTTATGTAATAACTAGAGACTCTATTTCTAGGAAAACACCTATTTTGTATCTTCATTCAATCGAGTCCATCTTTATTATGTGGACGTATCATAACTTTTTA
>JAHZNE010006380.1:0-12702 GCA_027744055.1 Callyntrura sp. NNG-2020
TCATCCTTCTTGTTTGCTGCTCATCCATCTCCCCGTAGATAGCCTTCGTGGTCCTCTCCCCTCTCTGCTAACATGACAAACTCTAAAGTTTAATTGTTATGTAAGTAACTCATTTAAGCTACAAATTCCGCCTTGTGACTTCTTTCTGAATGACAGTTTCATGCATTATAAAAGCAGTTTAATTCTAAAAAACAACAGCTTGTATTTAAGGCGAAATACAATTTTAAATTTAAGCTACAGAAAAGTACTCAACCCGTTTACGATAAGGTACACTGTTTCGAAGTTGACGTTTTCCTATGTGTTTAATGTTGTAATTAATAGTATTCGACAAAAATTCCGTAAAATATTCCCCAACGCTATATTATTGGTAAATATGCTAAACTCAGACTATAAAAATTATGAACGAATACAACTTTTCATAAAAATTGGATTTACGTTACAATATGAAGTATTTATTAGCTTTCTTTTTGCATGCTGATGCAACAAGAGGTGTCGAGAAGACATGCAAATTTTCATGCCGATCCATTGAAGGATGTAGGCAGGAGACCGATTTCTTTATTGCTCCTCGAAAACATAGGTAACTAAAAATATTATGAACATCGAAGATCCAAGAGATAATATTCGTTCCCGTTGTGGTGCTCATGAAATCAGCCGTTTTATTATTCATGGGAACTTGAATAGCACCCACACCGGTCAAAATACGAAAAATTTACACGCTTTCGAAAAACACACCTTCCCTGCCAAGTACCGCATGGCGGGGTGGGAGTACGGACAGAGACCACCCTATCATAGACCCACGACACAATTAAAATTCAGAAAACTATTCAGGGGTCGGGGAAAGCCTATAGGTGATTCACATAATATATAAATGTGGTCGCAGGTTGTTACTGGCTAATGAAATACCTGCACGACGCTTCAACCACTTTAAAAATTGTCATGGTGTGGGTCATGCTGTCGCCCAAACAGGAATGCAAACAAATTTGGGAAAACCGACATTTGAAATAAACTACCAATGGTAACTACTATGCAAAATGCCGGGAAATGTTTTTGGATCTATGCCAATTCGTTGGAGACATTAAGTTGTAATTTCCCCCGCTTCTAGGGTATTAATAGAATTTGAATAGCTGTTAGTAGGATATATTATAACTAGTATAGGACACCAGATTGAATTCCAATATTTGTATAATAGGTACAGATAGTTCTAGTGCGTGAAATGGAATAGTTTGCTTGGTCTTCCTTATACTACTGACACCGATTTTTGAAGCTCTCCAAAAGTCAGTGGAATGTCTGTTATTAACATGGGAGCGTGGTAAAGAAATCGGTCTTCACTTACATCCTCCAATGGATTGGCATGAAAATTTTCATGTCTTTTCGACACCCCATGTTGCATCAGCATGCAAAAGGAAAGCTAATAAAGACTTCTTACTGTTACATAAATACAATTTCTATGAAAAATTGTATGTGTTCATAATTTTTATAGTCTGAGTTTATGTACACGTTACGTTGATATGCTAACAGAATATTGAAACGTTTTCTCAAATACTTGTCGAAGAATGTATAATTGCTTTTCTGCAATGTATTTTTTGAATGTTGCCTTCAGTTTTCCGATTCAGAAATTATTCAGTATTTGGCCAACCGAACGGACGACGTCTCTAGTGCTCTAATAGATAGTGCTCTAACAAATAAACACCATAAATGTTGTACTATCAACTTACATTCTGCAGGTATATCCTCAGAGCTCAACAGAATTCGGAATCGTTAATGTTTGTAGTATTAATGTGAAACTACAATGTTGACAATTGACAAATAATTTCTTAGAATTTCGGCCTTAGTTGTACCTTTGTTTTTCAATTTAGCAATATTAACTCAGCTGAAATTTACGTACTTAGCCGGTAACGCGGAAACGTATTTTGAAGTGTGTAATTAAATCATGGGCAGTCTTGATGCCGTTTATATTTATATTGTTGTTATGCGTATACTCTAGTTCTGCGTCAGGTTGGTCGACGAACGTGTAATCATCACTCGATAAGCGCAAACAGTAGTACTAAATATGAAAGGCTTACAATGCATTTATAAAACATGAGTCATTTATTCTGCAAGATCTTACACGTAATATCAGAACAAGAAACTTGTAAGCTACTTTTATGTAATATTTCCTTTTTATGCAAAATTATGCACATGTAAGCGCGGACCCCCCTGGATGAAATCCTTCCTACGCCTCTGATCGGAATCCATAATAGAGATTATTATAGGGGCGGCTCAGTGGTTTGTGGGCATTCATAAACAAGTAAATAAGATTATTGTTTAAGAAACAGGCAGAAATGCTCTAGATAGTGTTGATACTTATGGATGGTATAATTAATTACTACTGTTGAATGGATATAAATAAAGCATTGAATCAAGAAGTAAAAACACTGAAGCATGAGTATTTTCCGTTAATTTGGTGAGTCAATCAGAATTGTAGATGGAGTGGAATAAAGTTGTCAAAACACCAGACCTAAATGTAATGTAGTTTTGTAAAGCTTATGTAAAAGTTTATTTTCCGTTGAATCTAGCCCATGTCAAAACGAATAAATTAGTATTTGTAACAGTTGACAGTAAGTTTATAGAGTGAAACAATTTTTAAATTGGGAAATATCATCCCAATACTGCACTACGTTCAGTCGTTGTAGTTGTATAGTTTTATATCCAGTAGTGGAATCATACAAAAAATATTTTTTCTGCTGTTAGTTTTAGTCTATTTATGATATAGTTTTTTGGTCATACAAAATAGCAAAATCATATTTAACCCTCAACCTGCTCTTTCTTCTTCTACGGCTTTATGGTATGTGACAGATTGTTGGGAAAAGCGCTTAAATATATAGGTTTTCGGAACGTAGAGTAAAAAATTTTGCTTCGATTTTCTCGCCATTCTTATGGTCCATAAAATGCAAATGTTCTTGGGTTTGCATGACCGATTCCATTATTTCAGTCTATAAAATACATTTTAGTAACCAATTGTTTCCATTGTTCTATTGAATCATCTTCGTAATTAGTTTGTAGCTTGGTTTGTAGAATTTAAATTTGCGAGCTTCGTTTATTTTATAATTTGACAAAATGTTACGCAGGGGAATACGCATTTGTCTCATGTTTAAAAAATATAAAACATAATTCGGATATGCCAGATGAAATACCATAAAAGATTATTTCCTCGAATGAGTTACATCAGTAATAACTGCTTACTCTAAAGACAAATACACATTGCTCGTAAATTTATACAATGAAAATGTTTTACGATGTAATGCGTCGTACTATGTTATGTTCGATATATGTTGGACATATATTCATACATGCAATGAATACCGTATAAATGGAATGTTAAAAAACTTTGTAAAAGTGATAAATTTGTGTTTTAAAACTTAAATATTTATTAAAGCCTAATTCGTACATTTTGGAATTAGGTTAAACGAACACACATAGACAACAAGAAGTGAAATCTGCAATACATTTTGCAGTTAAATTACTATTGAATTAGCTGTTTGATATGCAACGTAAAATTTGTCACTTCGCAATTTTATTATAATTTTATTTCAATTAAGGCCTACATAAGCACAACTTCAACAACTTCGATTAAATAATTGTATCGCTGAATATCGTTCACGAATAGAATACGTTTTACTTGCAGAAATAATTCACTTGTTGCGATTTTGCTATTTTTTAAAAATAATTTACGTTTGTCTTATTCGCATTTGCTAAGATGAGCTGCTCCTTTACAGCTTTTGCCGGAGCGTGTCATTCACAATACGCTTTGCCATCCATTTCATGATTCACCTTTCAATCTCTGTTGCTTACAGCATTTGTCTTGCTGCTGCAACAGATCTCAATACCTATTGTCACATACTTTATCATGCTCCGCGCCCGCTACATATTTAAAACAACATATAAATGGTAATGGTAACATGTTTATCCCAAACGTGATCATCAATATCAATAATATTATTTATTTTTGTTTATGAAGCAGATCCTAATTTTTACTTGTACAACCTACTGATAGTACTATCAGGACCACAAGTACCACAAGAACTGCTTGACTAGCACAAACCATTTCAAATTTTGTTGATCGTTTGTTTCGATTTTTATTGAAAAGGAACAACTTTAAAATATTTTCTTGGTAGAATTTCTGATTTACTGCACATGTACAGGTATATCGTAATGAGCAAGAACCTAAGCTTACACACGTGTGCAATCATCATTACACGCGTTTAATTGACTTCCAACCGTTGACCAAACCATTAAATTGGAATCTTAGGAAAGATAATACCCGTTTATTACACTCATACTATCTGGCATTCACATTGTTGTAAGATATAATCAAGTTACACTTTTTTCCTACCAAATTAGTTTCAGCGCTCATAGATATTTACGATTAGTTCAAATGAATTCGTGTAACATATACTTTAAACGTGTAGCTTACCATGTAACTTAACCATGTATCAATTGAAGTTATTAAAAGTCCGAATGTAAAATGACATGGTTTTTTATTTTTATTGTTCTGAGCACATTACTTGGAAGTAGCCAATGCAATTAGAATTTGGATCAATATATTAATTTATGAAATAAATTGCAGGGCATTTAATTTAAAATAGTAAAATCTATAGATTTCACTTGACATAATTTATCAGAACTTGTCAACTTTACCATAGTATTATATACATTTAAATTAAACGTATATCTTACTTTTAGTTCGGTCTATCGTTTTCTATGCCTTTGGATGCTTCTATAAAATCATGCGTCGTCCCAGCCCGTATTATCTCTGATGTATTGCATGTTACAAAAGTTAGAGAACATGATCGGATCGGTTGTGTTCATTCCAATGGATACTCACCGAAACATCTTGTTCAAATTATTTTTGTCTACCAAAATGATTGGATGTTCGTAAATCTTTTTGTTCGAAATGTTGTTTCTACTCAAAATGTAATTCCTTATGAATCCTCCTACTTTTGTGAAGGTTCGAAAAATTATTATACTAGAGATTTGCCTCCATTAACAGCATCATCTTAGATGTTTACTTTTACGACACCCACTTATATTTTTTCGAGTAATACTATGAATCAGAGTTTTACGTACACATCTGACGTACACTTTGTATCTAAATTAACCATTTTGATTTCAGGAAAAAAACTTAAGGTAATAAAGTTGTATGGCTTCCAAGTGTGTACGACCCCTCCGTTTGAACGGCCGCAAAATCTGTACTACCGTAAAACGTTCATTAGTTTTCTCCAGCGTAGGAGAGGTCCTGCGCTTAACTTAAGATAGTGTAGTTGATGAAAAATCTGCTACATTACTCATTTTTCATCAGCATTAACGTTGTTGTAAATATAAAGTGAAATTGTATGCTCGACAAATCACTGTCTGTGAAGCATAGGAAAACACCTGTCATAAAATAGTTCAAACAAAATAACAGCAAACGATGCCACACAACCATATACAACAATCGTTAGAACCACCCAAATATCACCTTGCTGTCCTCCTGGCCCTTGAGAGGATTTTCGGTCCTCTCTACGAAATGTATGTTTTACAAGGTTATCCCACCTCATCCATAAACCTGCAGTAGAAGCAGCTTTCAAGCGCTGAAATACCAAAGACGGAACCAAGCTTCTACCGTAAACGACAATGTCGAAACTAAAAATTTCTTGACTACCAACATGAACCTCTGGGTTTTTTATTTCCAATCTACTGGCAAACTCCTTACACCTATGCTCCGGCATTACAATTGCAGTATTATTACATTCTGCCAGTTGAGAAAATAACGCTTCGTTTTCTAATTCACTGAATATATTTTTTCGTGATTTCCAGGTTCTTGAAACCCTCCTTGTTTTAGACCATAAGTCCTCTAAATTTGTTACCAACCTTGTGTAGTTTAATAAATTTGCTAACTTAGTTTGCCCCACTTTAACGACCTGCTCATTGTGCAAAAAACGTACTGCTTCTAGCATTTCTGATTCAGCTAATGTTTCATTAGCATGAATAATACGATGTCTATAAATAATTACGTTTCCTCTGATGAGAAAAATGGGAAATAGATTTATTAATTGTGATGGACTGGTGCGGGTGAAAACTGTGAATCCGTGTTCAATTAACTGTTGGAAGTTTTCATAAAGAAACTTGCTTTGAGGAACAAGAATGCCGCGAATGTTCATAGATTTGTATCCGTTGCTTAGAACAATTGCTACCAAGAAGATCGTACCAACAAGCAAACGAAATTTACCTTTGTTAGTTAATCGCAGAGAGCCACTTTGCTCCAAAAATATTTTTACCACTTCTAAAGCTAATGTTTGTGGCGATACTGCTGTACTATCTAGTTTTAGAACGAGTGTTAGCAGAAAAAAACTCAATGTAATTAAAAACCAGGTAGATGTGTCAAATATAGAGAATGCTTTAGAAAGTCGCAACTGGGATGAAGTATAGGTTGGTGTGCCACAACTTACAATCTTCATGTTGCTGAAGGGGTCGCGTATTCTGATGGAATAACAACTGGCGTATGTGAGTGTCGGTATTTTATTTAAGACTAGTTCTGCGTCAGTGCCGCTATCCAACGCATTGTAGTCCTTAGAAAACACTGTGAAATTTCCTGTAGAACTCGCAATTATTTGTGCTAAACCCTCTGACCACATTTCGTTTGCTGTGTGCCAATTTCTATGGTTGCTTGCACCAATTGAATTTGAATTGCCCAAGTAAAAACTAATTGAATTTCTGTTAAGTTTATAATCGTCTGATAGAACGCTTACATACCAATTTAAGGAATTTGATTTCATTGCGTGTTCCCACATTTCTAAAATCGGTGTAGTTGGGTCGGTCCACTCCGCGGAACTAAAATTTTGAAGTTCTTTTGTTCTAAAATATAAGTATGAGCCGACCACGTTAACAACGGAAATTATTAATTCATAAAAAACGAAGAAAGTTTGGTATACATAGTATATTTCCTCATTAGTGTCCTCATTGTGAAACAGTCGAGCTTTTAACCAGATATAAATTAACGTCAAGTGATCGTTGGGGTTTGTGCACTGTTGCTCATCAGATATTAGAAGATTGAATATTGGGTACGTTGATGGAAACTGTTTGATATTGCTTTTTGCTTCTGAAAGTTGGAAATATCTCGGAAAATTTGCTTCCGGTGCATTTCTGCCAACTCGTTGAAAAATCAATGGGCGGATTTCAATGGATACCACACAATTCCATGGTTTAGAGTACATTGAAAAAATTGATACATCCAAACTAGTACAAATCCCGTTTTTTGGAGATATTGGATCTAAATGAAATGGTGACTTGCATGTTCCAGAAACGTACGGATACGTGTCAGACACGTTTATTGTTGCACCGCCAGCAAAATGTATACGTTTGATGAAATAGGGGTTACCTGTCACTTGTATATCATAGAATAGATTCACCAAGACAATTTCCGGTTGTAATAGTATTACTGGTGTATGTAGAGGATATAAGTGAAGACCTTGATAGTTTATAAGATTTACGAAACAACGGTGGGTATGGAATGGTTTTAGAAGTAAATCAACTTCAAAGTTAGACTGTTTCTGTGGTAACTGTTTTAGTATGTGGTTCTCAGTTAGGTGACTGATTGCTTGTTTTCCAAAGTATACATTACGTACTTGTAGACCAGGGATATCGCCCGACGCATTTTGAACAATTTTAAATTTATGGACAAGAATGCATATTAATAAATATAGTTGCTGCATTTTGAACATTTTTTGATTCTAGCTAGAACACTATTATTAAAGATACGTATTCATAGTACCATACGTGCGAACCAATATCCTAAAACACAACCGATGTAAAACTTGTATAAATATGCTGAACAATAAGTGAGAACATAAAAATTGTACTTAACTAGTGGTATATTACCCTTGAGTGTCAATGGTACCACCAGTATATTTTATCAGTTTATATAAATTGACGACGAATTCGTTTCCTTTGTAATTGAAGCTCAAAGGATTATTTAAAAAAAATTCAATATAGTCAAGTATGACCCTTTCTTTTGTTGCGAATAAGTCGAGACAACTGCCAAGCCATACTTCACATTTATTCAATACCACAGTTGTAATGGCTTTAATATGTTTTACCATAATTTATTCTAGATAAATTGTAAACTTATATCTACAATGTGAAATTGCTACAACTAAAAACTTTAAAGTATGCTAACACACGTAATATATTCTGTTGTGAACATTGGAACATTGGATTGGAACAATAATTACACATACGCAATATTATGGTCAAATATGGAGAAAAATGTTCTTGTGAAATAGTACATTTTTTATTTCTATGCAGATATTTATACTTAACTGTTTACATAAAACGTGTAATGTCTATGTAAGGAAAAATTTAACGGTATGTAAACAGAGCATTCAAACTGTTGCGGCTTGCGCTATGTGGTATTCACTAGTGTTAAAAAAACAGCTTAGATGTGGTGTGTATGTTGTTGTTATGCTTTGGTAGCAAAGCTGATGCCTGTGCATAGGACATTGAGAAATTATTGGGCTAATGGGTTTGTGCTATGCTGTGTAGTACGAGCCGTACAAGATAGCAGCTTACCAAAAACTAACGAATTATCAGACGAACAAAGTAAGAGTAGTGGATGTAATGCTGAGAGCTAGAAACTATCGAGCTATCGAACCAGCGGTGGAGAAGGTATGCAGCCTTTGCTGCTTAGCTATGACTTTGACTGAAGTGCTGCTAGCTAAGCAATATTGATGACTTGCTTGGTAGTGAGAAACCCTGGTAGAGAGGAATAATGTGGCAATTGAGAACGCGTTATTCCAGGCATGTGGGGATAAAAACGGTTCTAACTACTTTATTAAAAAAGGAAAAATACTAAAAATATCAAACTCTCCACAAACAAAAGTGGCAGAGTTTTCCCTTCAAGAGTTTTTAAGCAAGTGCCTGAATGCAGCCCTTGTGGCTGTATAAATAAGCAAAACTTCATGTACATACATTTTTTGTAGAAGAAAAAGTTATAGGCCTAAATTGGATATTAAATACATATATGTCCAATGTATAAAAACCCTCAAACTTGACTCGTTGGTTCCCCATTATAATAAATCGTAGCGTAAAACCCTTATTTAGGTCAAAAGTTTAACACTCATTAGAATAGGACAAATCTACTGGTAAACATGACAAAAGGCAATTTTTACACAAAGAAAATCGAGACAAGGAAAACATACTGACTCACAAAAACTGAAAAAGTGACAATTCTTAATATTTACAATTCTAGGTTGCACGTGAGTACCTTACAGCGTACGAAACACAAACATTTACCTCATTAGTTGCTTCCACGTAGTTCAGTTTTGTGAATGTTATAAGTTTAATAAAACTACACAATGTAATTTTATGTTTGATAATAATGTTTGGTTATTAAAATTTTTTGAAATTTGTGAATACTTGTTTATTGTATTGTTGTAAAAAAGCCATGCCTTACATTTGTAAGAACTTTGCTTAAACTTTTAAATTTAAAAAATGGAGTAAAGGATCAATATGTAATGTAACTAATGCTAACAAATAATAAACGACCTTTGCAACTTTATGTAATGGGAGCTTGAACAGAAATCTTGAAAATATTTAAGAATAAATAGTGAGTGGCCCACTACTTACAATGTGAATTGTTTATAGAATTTAAACATCATTCAAAGGTATACTAAACAGTAATATATAATATTTTATCAATGATAATATAAAAGGGTTTGCACCAACAAAGACATATTTTATCCTACAGTAACGATCATTAAGGGTACTTTAAACAAAAGTAAGAATACGATTAAACGTGAATTCGATTTATCATTGCAACTAACAAATGAAATGTAGTTTGAAAAGAGGATCAACTGAAGTTGTTAGGTATACATATTCTTAAATTGGAGAGACCTGTTATTGTTTGGTACATTCCAATTATAATGATTTCAATGTATGCGCATCGTCAAACATGACAAACACGAAAAGCCACGTATATCCTACAAGGACTTTAAGAGTGTCGCAATTGCTCATGTGTTCATCAATAAACGAACGTGACAAGTAGGGTTGCATGCATGCAGTAGAATTGATCTTTTTATGATATGAAAATGTATTAATGTATATAATGATAAATTGACGATAACACAGATTTGTTGTCGCGAGCGAGCGTTCCTCAAGAATGATTATCCAATTTTAGTGGTCAAACTTTCAACACATTGCAAAAATTCACATACCGGACCAGAGACACTATCGAAGTTTAGTCTCAGAATTAAAAAATTACATGTGAGATTTTGTTAATTTTTTTTACCCTGAATCCAGTTTCCGTTTTTTGTTAACCTGAAAAATGTAACGGAATTGAAGCAAAATTGTTGTGCTACATCCGTTAATATATTCTCTATGTATTTTGCCAAAAGTATATTGTATAAACAAGTTGTATACAATGTAATTTTAGGAATTTTGCTTTTAAAAATTGTGATTTGAAATGCACCCTGGCAAATGTCGCTTTTATTAGATAAATCAATAATTTATTCCAATCACATAATAGAGCACAACGCAGGTATAGAATAGCGGATTTTTGGGCGGTGTTTGAGCAATGAAAGAACATTATCAAATTAATTTTTGCTAAACGTATACTTAGAATATTAAAAAAGGTAACGTAAGCAATATACTTCACTACTGGCCATCCTGCTGCATGTTACCTTAATAAAATCAACTAATACGTCGGACCGCATAGTTATAATGAATAAGAACATCCAGACCGAAAAATCACAGCTTTTTTTAAAAATTCTTTGTCACAAGTTTAAATCAATCAATGACGCCGTTTTTATTTACAATCTCAATGAGTTAAAGACAAAATACAGATATAAACTTAGCATTAGTAATACATCAACTCTATAAACCAATATTATTACACATTGGCAAATTAATCATTATATATAACGCACTATATACTAGCGTTGCCGCTACCATAAAATGGTATCTTTAAGTAAGATAATCAAAATATTTTAAATTATCGATTTTCTATTCCTAAACATTTATACGATCCTCACTACAGTTCATTCCACTACATACATAAATAAGTACATAGACGGTATTACCGCTTTCAGTGCGATAAACAATACGTAATGGGCAGATACACCATCATACTCTCAATCGTAAACAACTTCAGTTCCAGCGGTATAAATTAATCACATATACATGAAACATATGAAGGAATGGAATAAGTGTGTCGTGGAGCTTCTCAAGTAGTTTTTATTTAATATCATCACCAAAGTAATCAATATTCCATAATACAAAGTACTTATTTAATAAATCGATATAATCCACCTTTGGAATAAGCTGCTGAAAGGGGAATTTTAACAATTTTTTTCTGCACATATACAGATACATGTATGGGGACCATACACCATCACGTAACTTCTGTAACATATGTCTATTTGATCTGGATTTCAATAGCGTGTATTCTACTAACATAAGGTACAACCCTTTCTAAGTTTGAGAAAACTCCGTCAATTCCTTCGAAAATAATGATTACGAATTGCGAAAGAGATAGACGGAAAGACAAACCAACATACTGATTACATAAAATTCTTTCAACATTAAAATGCTATCCATAAATAAAAGCTTATAAACTATTATTTGTTTTTATCTTTTTTAATATCGTGACGAAGCAATCATTAATAGATAAATTGAAAACTCAAATAATTTCGATTTATTCTTCGCCATATCCAGCAAAACAAATTCCGTGTCCTATCTGTTTTATGTGTAAATGTGAAAACATACTTGGTTTATTAACACTGGTGCAACTTAGCAACTACAAACAGTATTACGAAGTCAGTTTTATAGTGTCATAGTTTCTGTTAAATTTGCATAATTTGTAACCAACAATCTTTGTTTTAGCAACAATATTGAAAAATAGAATGTATTAAAAGTAAAGTGATCGAAACATGCTGATGATATTAGACTTGCTGCACAGTCTTCTCCAAAGATCTTACCAATTTATTTTTTAGTGTTTATTTGTAATACATCTGTAATGAAAAGTGAAAGATAGTATATATACAAAATATGGTACAAATACCTGATAGACACACATTTTTATTGTTTTGTTACTTTAATCGTTCATCCCTGTGGAGCTAAAACGTTGGAAAGCCCTTTAAACGGACATATTTTTCGTTTGAGCTGTATATGCTGTTAAAAATACGACATGACATGCTAAATATATCACAAATGTATGCTTGTGCTTTTTGTGGACTGGTGTTAGTAAGTTAGTAAGTTAGATGCGGTATATTTTATATGAATTGAAACACTTGCATTGCAATTTCACAATCTAATAACAATATATTGGAAGTAATGGCTCAGTTCTAAAAGTGCTGCTTCATGGTATATCAAAATATACGGAATAGAATTATTAATTAAATATCTACTCAGGCAATAAAATAAAACAGCATTCTCCCCCTGTAAATAATATGGTGCCTTTGATTAGCAGAGCGATGAAGACAGTCTAAATTATCCCATCCGAATAAAACAATAAAACGGTGTAATCCACCTTGGCGAGAAACTACGGAGAGCATATCACACTAATATGTTGTATATGTATAATTTACCTATTTACTTTCTAGAAAATATTGCAAAGCATTGAAGCTCAGGCGCGAGCCATTTTTAAAAATATGGTAGGCCCCGTGATTTCCCAACCCTCATAATTCACTC